>JBBPBX010042810.1:11363-28224 GCA_038048925.1 Garcialebias charrua | reverse complement strand
CCAAGGACGGGTAAAGCAGCATTAACTCCTCTGCTGCCAGAAGTGGAGGCGTACCTGCAGCTGCTGCTGGTCATCCACCTGACCAACAGCAAGAGATACACAGAGGTAACACCACGCCTCTCTGTCCTCTGATTGTTCCCGCCATGTTTAGTTTTGTGTCAGAACATGTCACAGCTGAGGTCAACCTCTGATGGGTTCTGATGGGTCCATTTGTTTCTTCAGGCTCAGAAAGTGTCGGATGACTTGATGCAGAAGGTCAGCTCAAAAAACCGCAGGGCTCTGGACCTGGTTGTAGCTAAATGTTATTATTATCACGCCAGAGTGTACGAGTTCCTGAACCAGCTGGACACCATCCGCAGGTAAACGCACCCTTCTGCAGACAAAATGTCAGCCCATGATTCATCAGAGGCTCAGTCTGTCTGTCTGACCGCTCAGCTTCCTGCACACTCGGCTGCGCACGGCGACGCTGCGGCACGACGCCGACGGTCAGGCCGTGCTGCTCAACCTGCTGCTGAGGAACTACCTGCACTTCAACCTGTACGACCAGGCCGAGAAGCTCGTGTCCAAATCCGTGTTCCCCGAGCTCGCCAACAACAACGAGTGGGCCAGGCACCTCTACTACACAGGTAAGCCACACCTGTCCCTCACAGGTGAGATGGTACCTGAGCGGGCTCAACACGTGTGTCACCCTGCAGGTCGGATCAAGGCCATCCAGCTGGAGTACACTGAGGCCCGCAGAACTCTGACCAACGCTCTGAGGAAGGCTCCACAACACACGGCAGTGGGCTTCAAACAGACTGTACGCACACACACACATTTACTGTAGATTACTGGCCTTGGCAGGGCTGTTGTCAGACCAGGGGTGGAAGAGAAGCGAGCGGAGCGTTTTGTGACTGGTGTGATTGTTGGCGGGGAAGAGAATGAAGTGTAGAGCTACGTCATTTATGCTAGGTCGAAGCCACTTACTCTGTGGCGACCGCCCCACCCCCCCGACCGGCGAACACCATCTAATAAAGACCGTAAATAACATCAAAGTAACCCTTTCTTCTGTAAAGGCTCCCGTATAGCTCTGTGTACGTCCATACGCAGCTGTACGCACGTACTACGCAGAGGTACAAGCGTACCCCCGCAGGGCATGTACGCACAAAGCTCAAATTTGACGACCGCGTATGCAAACTCGTTGTCTCACAATAAACTGCCCGGCGCCGGACTGTTTTGTATGCAACACAAATATATTAAATTCCCCTTCTTCATCCCTGATCTGGCCTTTTCTTTTGTTTTTTTTGCCAAAAGTCAAGTGATCGCTTCCTTCGCCGTTGACTCCATGACTGAAATGATGAGAAATGAACAAATTTGTCACGAGCGAATTAAACTCCGGTCCAGCGTGGCTGCGGTAGGTTCTGGAGATTTCCTGGTGTAATGGTCTGATGTGTGGGCTGCAGGACCAGCGCTCCCTGTTTTTATTTTATTTTTTAGAACTTTTTAATAACATATAAACGCAGAACACTGCTGCAGCTGTCAGCTCGCGCCTTCTTTTTTTTTGACCTGTCAATCAATTCAGTAGGCGTGTCAGCAAATGACCAATCAGCGACCTCAATTTGTCCCGTAGGTAAACGCGCTGAGCTGCTCAAATGACGTCAAGAATTTGGTGCGAAAATGCGAGAACGTAGGGCTGAACTGTCTGTGTACAGCACGCGCGTACGTACGGACGTACGCAGAGCAATACTGGAGCCTTAAAGGGCGAGATACACTCGCGCGTCCTCACGATACGCCAATACGCAGCGTACGTATGCCCCGTACGCAGCGTAGCCCCGCGTAGCCCCTCAGGGCAAGTACGCGCAAAGGTATTTTTTTACTACGCATACGCGATTCGCATACGCGATGCGCGGTGTCTGACCTAAACTTCCCCGGCGCCGGACTGTTTTGTATGTTACACAAATGAAATAAATTCCTCTTTTTTATCGCTGATCGGGCCTTTTCTTTTGTTTTTTTGCCTAAAGTCAAGTAACCGCTTCTTCCTCCGTTCACTCGATGAATGAAATGAATGAATTCAGGTCCTACCTGGGTGCGCGATGTTTTATATATTCCCTGGTGGGCTGTGGTGGGCTGTGGGCTGCAGGAAAAGCACTCCCTGTTATTATTTTTATTTCTGAGAGAACTTTTTATAACATATATAGTAGAAAGACCGTATCAGAACACCGCAGAAGTCTGAGCGAGCTGCTCACGATAGGTTTCACTTTGAGCTGACTGAAATCTGTCAATCATTTCAGTAGGCGTGTCAAAGTGACCAATCAGCGAGCTCAGTTGAGTCCTCTCCGTGGAGCGAAAAACTAGCGGAAGTGACGATCGGAAGTGACGGTACGGAGGAAATGACGTAGAATTTGGAGCGAAAACACGAGAATCTACGCGAGAACATCAGCCGAGCTGTAGCAGAGGCTCCGTATACGCGCGTATACGGGCGTATACGCGCGTATAAGGAGTCTGCTTCACTGTATCTCGGCCTTGAGTCCTCCATGCATCCATGTCTGTGCCTCCTCATCCTGCAGGACCTTTGATGGATCCTCAAAGTCGTTTCTGTTCTGGTTCTGTCCAAATGATTTCTGAGGAACTTGGTCCTGAGCAGGACCTGTTGGCTGTAACTTCCTGCCTCATTTAGTACGTTTTTGTTTAAATGTTGGAAACGGAACAGTTCAGTCCATGAACCCGATCCGTTTTTTTGTTGTTTTAATGTCAGGTTTGTGTCGTCTTGTCTGGGCTGCAGACGAGTGCATAAAAAGCTGAAACTGTCGGTGTTTTAAGAAACAAACCCTGATGATGTAACGGGAACGTTGGCTAAAACATCAGACTGAGCAGTTGAACGCCATCTTGACCCGTTTTTCTTACCAGTAGAATCCCCTGAGTTATTGATTTACTGATTTTCTCCAGACTCTGAAATAAATAAAAACATTCTGCTCTTCAAGGCACAATGAAACGTCCGGTTCTGTTCCAGGTCCACAAGCTGCTGATCGTGGTGGAGCTGCTGCTGGGAGAGATTCCTGACAGACTGCAGTTCAGACAGCCGTCACTCAAACGCTCTCTGATGCCCTACTTCCTGCTGACTCAGGGTCAGTTCCTGTTTGTCTCGTCCTTCCAGCAGGAAGCTGCAGCTGTTCCACTGGTTCTGATCCAAACCCAAAATCCTGACTGAGACATCTACAGACAGACACGTGCAGCGTTCTACAGAACAGACAACCTTTCAAAATAAAACAAAACAGGAAGTCAGCTGTCAGAAGAAAACAAACAGGAAGTCAGCTGTCAGAATAAAACAGACAGGAAGTCAGCTGTCATAATAAAACAAAGTCAGCTGTCGGATTAAAACAGACAGGAAGTCAGCTGTTGGATTAAGACAAACAGGAAGTCAGCTGTCAGAATAAAACAGGAAGTCAGCTGTCAAAATAAAACAAACAAAATCATCAGTCAGCTGTCAGAATAAAACAAACAAGAAGTCAGCTGTCGGAATGAAAGAAACAAAGTCAGCTGTCGGATTAAAACAAACAGGAAGTCAGCTGTCAGAATAAAACAAACAAGAAGTCAGCTGTCAGAATAAAACAAACAAGAAGTCAGCTGTCAGAATAAAACAAACAAGAAGTCAGCTGTCGGATTAAAACAAACAGGAAGTCAGCTGTCAGAATAAAACAAACAAGAAGTCAGCTGTCAGAATAAAACAAACAAGAAGTCAGCTGTCGGATTAAAACAAACAGGAAGTCAGCTGTCAGAATAAAACACAAGAAGTCAGCTGTCGGATTAAAACAAACTGGAAGTCAGCTGTCAGAATAAAAGAAACAGAAAGTCAGCTGTCGGAATAAAACAGGAAGTCAGCTGTCAGAATAAAACAAACAAAATCATCAGTCAGCTGTCAGAATAAAACAAACAAGAAGTCAGCTGTCGGATTAAAACAAACTGGAAGTCAGCTGTCGGAATAAAAGAAACAGAAAGTCAGCTGTCGGAATAAAACAGGAAGTCAGCTGTCAGAATAAAACAAACAAAATCATCAGTCAGCTGTCAGAATAAAACAAACAAGAAGTCAGCTGTCGGAATAAAAGAAACAGAAAGTCAGCTGTCTGATTAACAAACAGGAAGTCAGCTGTCAGAATAAAACAAACATAATCATCAGTCAGCTGTCAGAATAAAACAAACAAGAAGTTAGCTGTCGGATTAAAACAAACAGGAAGTCAGCTGTCAGAATAAAACAAACAATCATCAGTCAGCTGTCAGAATAAAACAAACAAGAAGTCAGCTGTCGGATTAAAACAAACAGGAAGTCAGCTGTTAGAATAAAACAAACAAGAAGTCAGCTGTCAGAATAAAACAAACAAGAAGTCAGCTGTCAGAATAAAACAAACAAGAAGTCAGCTGTCGGATTAAAACAAACAGGAAGTCAGCTGTCAGAATAAAACAAACAAAATCATCAGTCAGCTGTCAGAATAAAACAAACAGGAAGTCAGCTGTCAGAATAAAACAAACAAGAAGTCAGCTGTCGGAATAAAACAAACAGAAAAGAAATCAGCTGTCGGAATAAAAGAAACAGAAAGTCAGCTGTCGGATTAAAACAAACAGGAAGTCAGCTGTCATAATAAAACAAACATAATCATCAGTCAGCTGTCAGAATAAAACAAACAAGAAGTTAGCTGTCGGAATGAAAGAAACAAAGTCAGCTGTCGGATTAAAACAAACAGGAAGTCAGCTGTCAGAATAAAACAAACAAGAAGTCAGCTGTCGGATTAAAACAAACAGGAAGTCAGCTGTCAGAATAAAACAAACAAGAAGTCAGCTGTCGGATTAAAACAAACAGGAAGTCAGCTGTCAGAATAAAACAAACAAGAAGTCAGCTGTCGGATTAAAACAAACAGGAAGTCAGCTGTCGGAATAAAAGAAACAGAAAGTCAGCTGTCGGAATAAAACAGGAAGTCAGCTGTCAGAATAAAACAAACAAAATCATCAGTCAGCTGTCAGAATAAAACAAACAAGAAGTCAGCTGTCGGAATAAAAGAAACAGAAAGTCAGCTGTCTGATTAACAAACAGGAAGTCAGCTGTCGGAATAAAAGAAACAGAAAGTCAGCTGTCTGATTAACAAACAGGAAGTCAGCTGTCAGAATAAAACAAACATAATCATCAGTCAGCTGTCAGAATAAAACAAACAAGAAGTTAGCTGTCGGATTAAAACAAACAGGAAGTCAGCTGTCAGAATAAAACAAACAATCATCAGTCAGCTGTCAGAATAAAACAAACAAGAAGTCAGCTGTCGGATTAAAACAAACAGGAAGTCAGCTGTTAGAATAAAACAAACAAGAAGTCAGCTGTCAGAATAAAACAAACAAGAAGTCAGCTGTCGGATTAAAACAAACAGGAAGTCAGCTGTCAGAATAAAACAAACAAAATCATCAGTCAGCTGTCAGAATAAAACAAACAGGAAGTCAGCTGTCAGAATAAAACAAACAAGAAGTCAGCTGTCGGAATAAAACAAACAGAAAAGAAATCAGCTGTCGGAATAAAAGAAACAGAAAGTCAGCTGTCGGATTAAAACAAACAGGAAGTCAGCTGTCATAATAAAACAAACATAATCATCAGTCAGCTGTCAGAATAAAACAAACAAGAAGTTAGCTGTCGGATTAAAACAAACAGGAAGTCAGCTGTCAGAATAAAACAAACATAATCATCAGTCAGCTGTCAGAATAAAACAAACAAGAAGTTAGCTGTCGGATTAAAACAAACAGGAAGTCAGCTGTCAGAATAAAACAAACAAGAAGTCAGCTGTCGGATTAAAACAAACAGGAAGTCAGCTGTCAGATTAAAACAAACAGGAAGTCAGCTGTCGGAATAAAACAAACATAATCATCAGTCAGCTGTCAGAATAAAACAAACATAATCATCAGTCAGCTGTCAGAATAAAACAAACAAGAAGTTAGCTGTCGGATTAAAACAAACAGGAAGTCAGCTGTCATAATAAAACAAACAGGAAGTTATCTGTCAGAATAAAACAAACAGGAAGTCAGCTGACAGATTAAAACAAACAGGAAGTCATCTGTCAGAATAAAACGCAAAGGAAGTCAGCTGTCAGATTAAAACAAAATGGAAGTCAGCTGTCAGATTAAAACAAACAGGAAGTCATCTGACAGATTAAAACGAACAGGAAGTCATATGTCAGAATAAAACGCAAAGGAAGTCAGCTGTCAGATTAAAACAAAACGGAAATCAGCTGTCAGATTAAAACAAACAGGAAGTCATCTGTCAGAATAAAACGCAAAGGAAGTCATCTGTCAGAATAAAACGCAAAGGAAGTCATCTGTCAGAATAAAACAAACAGGAAGTCAGCTGTCAGAATAAAACAAACAGGAAGTCAGCTGTCAGATTAAAACAAAACGGAAGTCAGCTGTCAGATTAAAACAAACAGGAAGTCATCTGTCAGAATAAAACGCAAAGGAAGTCAGCTGTCAGAATAAATGGGGCGGCCGTGGCGTAGTGGTAATGGCAGTTGTCCCCCGATCGGAAGGTTGGCGGTTCGAATCCTGGTTCCCCACACCATGTGTCGTTGTGTCCTTGGGCAAGACACTTAACCCCGAGTTGCTCCCAGTAGGACTGGAAAGCACCTTGCATGGTAGTCTGCCGCTACCGGTTTATGAATGTGTGTAGCATTCAATGTGTGTAGCGCTTTGAGATTTTCACTAATGAAAAGCGTGTTATAAATTGAATTCATTATTATTATTATTATTATTATTATTATTATTATTATTAAAACAAACAGGAAGTCATCTGTCAGAATAAAACAAACAGGAAGTCATCTGTCAGAATAAAACAAACAGGAAGTCAGCTGTCAGATTAAAACAAACAGGAAGTCATCTGTCAGAATAAAACACAGGAAGTTTGCAGACGGAGATTATTGTAAGTCTGAGAGAACCGAGTCGATGCTGTTTCATCTTAAACAGATTTTTAGGTCTTTGATCAGGATACAGTAATCCTGACTGTGTGTGTGTGTGTGTGTGTGTGTGTGTGTTGTGTGTGTGTGTGTGTGTGTGTGTGTGTGTGATGCTCAGCTGTGCGGACAGGTAACCTGGCCAAGTTTAACCAGGTGTTGGAGCAGTTTGGAGAGAAGTTTCAGACTGACGGGACATACACGCTCATCATCCGCCTGCGACACAACGTTATCAAGACTGGTGAGCCAATCACACTCCTCGTCTGCTCTGACCAATCCTGGATGGTTCCAGGTGAGTTACTGATGATGTCATTGCCCTGCTCAGGTGTGAGGATGATCAGCCTGTCGTACTCGAGGATCTCTTTGGCCGACATCGCTCAGAAGCTGCAGCTCGACAGTCCAGAGGATGCAGAATTCATCGTTGCCAAGGTAACAAGGACTTCAGTAACACTTGAGTCTGCTCTGATGGAAGGGGGCGGAGTTAACGGGGCTGTGTCCTGCAGGCAATCCGTGACGGCGTAATCGAGGCCAGCATCAATCACGAGAAAGGCTTCGTCCAATCAAAAGAGACCATGGACATCTACGGCACCAGAGAGCCTCAGCTGGCGTTCCACCAGAGGATCTCCTTCTGCCTCGACATCCACAACATGTCTGTCAAGGTAACGGCTCACCTGAGGGTGCACGGGTCGCTGACACGAGCTTCATACGTTACCAACCAACAGAACCAAACCAGGTCAGCGTCGTCCTTCAGCCTGGTTGACCTCTGACCTCTAAAGGGCCCTGCATACTCAATCTGAAACTAATCGACTCCCATTGTCAAAGTTCTCATTGTAGCTCCGCCCCTTCTCGACACCAGACCCGGGACGAACTTTTTCTCACAGGCGTCTGCACCAAGTTCTGTGATTGGTCAGAAGTTTGTTGGCATGTTCGTCCACGCGTAAATGCGCTCATTCATGTGTACGACTCTTCAAACTCACCAAGTTAGTCAAATGTCCAAAAACGCCTGGACTGGTCCTGCAGGGACGGAGCGGAGACTGGCAGGAAGAAGCCTGCGGTGGCGTATACTGCAGGGGGCGGGGCTTCCCAGCAGCTCTGCGCCGTGAGTCGTGGACGATGAAAGGTGTGAAGACGAACGTGACCGCGAGTCGACTGTTGACCTTCAGATGGACGCTGGGCCCTTGAGTCTCCGCTCTTCGGTCTCGGCTTCTGTAATCCAGGACTGTTTGAGTAAAGTCAAACTCGGTTCTGTTGAAATTCAGAACAATCTCTGGGTTCACATCAGAACCGGTTTCACTTCAAATTAAAAGCTTCAGCGTGTTTAATTTGACCGGTCTGATAAAAACTCTGAGTTTAGGACATCGTTGGCTGAAGTTCTGTTCGACCCGTCGGGTCGTTCTGGGAGATTAAATTCAGAATAAATGAAATTCTGATGTTTCTCCTCCTGCAGGCCATGAGGTTTCCTCCTAAAGCCTACAACAAGGACCTGGAGTCTGCTGAGGTAACACACACAGAGACACACAGAGACAAAGATGCACACACACCCACACACAGAGACAAAGACAGACACACACAGAGACAAAGACAGACACACACAGAGACAAAGACAGACACACACACACACAGACAAAGACAGACACACACAGAGACAAAGACGCACACAGAGACACACACACACACAGACACACACACACACAGACACACAGGATTACTTGATCAGCTGTGGATCATCAGAGCCAACAGTCCTGCTCAGAACGATGGTCGGGACTTCACGTTGGGTTTAACGGGCCAGTTTAGATCTTCGGAAGTTTGGTTCTGTGGAAAGGTTACACACGTAATATCTTACCTGCTGTAGATGACTCGCTGAACCAATTACGCTGACTCCACAGATATAATTCGAGCATCTAGTGTCTGTTGAATTTTAATGACAATGATCATTAGATGAACATCTACAAATGACAACTTTTTTTTTCCCTTTTATAGATGGCCTCCCTTCTCACCTTACAGCCATCCTCTCACTCCGATATGATTTTTTTAATAGAGAGAAAGGAAAGGAAAGACAGAAAGTAAGACAAAAAAACACAACAATTATCCACAAAAAAGCACAAGGCAAACACACCCAACCTCCGTCTGCAATCCTGCAAAGTACAGATGTACAAATGACAACTTTTCAACGTATTTGTTGGAGTATAACACAGTTTTTTTGCTCATTTGAATGTCCTTCGTGTTATACACCAAAGCGTGTTATTTATGGATTTTTTTCCCATATTTTTAGACCCATTTTTGGCTCTGATTTCGCCGTTTTTCATTTTGGGCAAAAAATGGTGCAGTACCACTTTTGTCCGCTAGGGGGCCACTTCCAGACCGTTTCTAGCTCATGTGTCCGAAAAAAGCCTCCTCTGGTCGGACTGACTCTGTCGCTGCCCGCCTCCTGCTCTGGATGTAGCTGCTAGCTGTATGTAGCTGCACAGCTGTTAGCTGTGAGGTTCGCTGTTTTTGTTAGCAAGATAACTCATAAACCACACCGCGGATTTTCTTGAAACTTACAGAGCGTAATTTGGTGGTCATTTACAAATTATTAGCTGTATAAGACATTTGAGATAAAATTCAATTTTTTACAATTTATTTTAGTAGCGCACGCGACCAATTTGGAAGAAGTCAAACCGAAACAATTTATAATCCAGCAGATTTGACCATTTCGTGAAACGGTTAAGCTCAGGAACCCTTGTGCTATAAAGTCAGCTAAGAAATATATTTTTTCTTCGCAAAGAAATAATTGTTTTTACCGTGTTTTCTTGTGAAGTCCTTCGTACTCGCTCGCTTCTGTGGCCGCCATTTTAAGCAGGGCAAATGAGGCGCTGACGCGTCGCGTAGCGGTGACGCATAATAGATGCGCGTTATACAACGAAGNGAGACACACACACAGAGACACACACACACACACAGAGACAAAGACAGACACACACAGAGACACACACACAGAGAGACAAAGACAGACACACCCACACACAGAGACAAAGACAGACACACACAGAGACAAAGACGCACACAGAGACACACACACACACAGAGACAAAGACAGACACACACAGACAAAGACGCACACAGAGACACACACAGAGACAAAGACAGACACGCAGAGACAAAGACAGACACAGAGACAAAGACAGACACGCAGAGACAAAGACAGACACGCAGAGACAAAGACAGACACGCAAACAAAGACGCACACAGAGACACACACAGACAAAGACACACACAGACAAACACACACAGACAAAGATGCACACAGAGACACACACACACAGAGACAAAGACAGACACACACAGAGACACACACACAGAGACAAAGACAGACACACACGGACAAAGACGCACACAGACACACACACAGAGACAAAGACAGACACACACACAGAGACAGACAGACACACAAACAAAGATGCACACAGAGACACACACAGACAAAGACACACACAGACAAACACACACAGACAAAGATGCACACAGAGACACACACACACAGAGACAAAGACAGACACACACAGAGACACACACACACAGAGACAAAGACAGACACACACGGACAAAGACGCACACAGACACACACACACAGAGACAAAGACAGACACACAGAGACAGACACACACAGAGACACACACACAGAGAGACAAAGACAGACACACCCACACACAGAGACAAAGACAGACACACACAGACAAAGACGCACACAGAGACACACACAGAGACAAAGACAGACACGCAGAGACAAAGACAGACACACAGAGACAAAGACAGACACGCAGAGACAAAGACAGACACGCAGAGACAAAGACAGACACGCAAACAAAGACGCACACAGAGACACACACAGACAAAGACACACACAGACAAACACACACAGACAAAGATGCACACAGAGACACACACACACAGAGACAAAGACAGACACACACAGAGACACACACACAGAGACAAAGACAGACACGCAGAGACAAAGACAGACACGCAGAGACAAAGACAGACACGCAGAGACAAAGACAGACACGCAAACAAAGACGCACACAGAGACACACACAGACAAAGACACACACAGACAAACACACACAGACAAAGATGCACACAGAGACACACACACACAGAGACAAAGACAGACACACACAGAGACACACACACAGAGACAAAGACAGACACACACGGACAAAGACACACACAGACACACACACACAGAGACAAAGACAGACACACACAGAGACAGACACACACAGAGACACACACACAGAGAGACAAAGACAGACACACCCACACACAGAGACAAAGACAGACACACACAGACAAAGACGCACACAGAGACAAAGACAGACACGCAGAGACAAAGACAGACACGCAGAGACAAAGACAGACACGCAGAGACAAAGACAGACACGCAGAGACAAAGACAGACACGCAAACAAAGACGCACACAGAGACACACACAGACAAAGACACACACAGACAAACACACACAGACAAAGATGCACACAGAGACACACACACACAGAGACAAAGACAGACACACACAGAGACACACACACAGAGACAAAGACAGACACACACGGACAAAGACACACACAGACACACACACACAGAGACAAAGACAGACACACACAGAGACAGACACACACAGAGACACACACACAGAGAGACAAAGACAGACACACCCACACACAGAGACAAAGACAGACACACACAGACAAAGACGCACACAGAGACAAAGACAGACACGCAGAGACAAAGACAGACACGCAGAGACAAAGACAGACACGCAGAGACAAAGACAGACACGCAGAGACAAAGACAGACACGCAAACAAAGACGCACACAGAGACACACACAGACAAAGACACACACAGACAAACACACACAGACAAAGATGCACACAGAGACACACACACACAGAGACAGACACACACAGAGACACACACACAGAGACAAAGACAGACACACACGGACAAAGACGCACACAGACACACACACAGAGACAAAGACAGACACACACACAGAGACAGACAGAGACACACACACAGAGACAAAGACAGACACACACAGACAAAAGACGCACATAGAGACACACACAGACAAAGACAGACATAGAGACACACACAGACAAAGACGCACATAGAGACACACACACACAGTCAAAGACAGACACACAGACAAAGACGCACACAGAGACACACGCACACAGAGACACACACACACACACAGACGGGTAAGGAGAACATTTGATTTGTTTTTTTTGTTGTGATCAGATGGATCAGTTCGGTTTACTGTTTTGGACACCAGCTGTTTGTTTACCTGGTCTGCAAACAAACAAACTGTTTACACCAGCAGCAACTTAACTGAACCCAAACAACAAACTGTTGTTTTTTATGCAGCAGTTTCCTGCTGAAAATAGACCTGAAACTATAATAATAATAATAATAATAATAATAATAATGTCACATTTTTGTCATCTGTGTATGTTTCCATACAAGACGAAATTTGACTCTGCATTTAACCCAATCACCACCAGGTGGGGCAGTGGGCAGCTATAGAAAGCGCGCCGGGGAGCAATTGGGATGAGATGTGCTGCTCAAACACACCACAAGTTATGCCGTGACTGGGGTTCGAACCTGGGTCCTTCAGGTCCCAAGTCGGTTCCCCTGTCACTACACCATCTTGGCCCCTCTGTTTACCTCTAGAGTTTATTGTTGTTTATTCTGTTATTTACGAAGCAAACTACAGGCGGGCAGCGTCCGTTCTCAGAGAAACAGTCAGTAAAACTCTGCGCTGATCAGTCTGACCGATCGTCTAGATCAGGCTCAAACAGCTGGAAATAAAAGTTTTAACAAACTGAACTGTTTCAGTTCAGCAAAACTTTCAGACGATTCACTAGCTATGTTTACATGGGCAAAATTCTGTGACCGGATTTAAATGTGTTCTGATTGCATAATTCGATAGTACCGTTTACATGGGCACAATCCGTTCATGACGAGCGTTTACATGCAGCAGGCTTTTATAAAAAAAAAAAACAGAAGAGGAAGTTACTTTCGTGAAAACCACAGAAGAAGTTACTTCTGGGACGAAAGTAAACGGACGCGCCAAAAATGGACCCACGCCAGATTGTAATGACGGCGATGAAGTTTTACTGCACTCCCTGATTGAGCTACAGGCAAGCAACGCATGCTTTTAGTCTTTTTTATTCGCAGTATGAGAGCGCTGGAAAAGGAAACACGTAGGGGAGGGGTGCGCAGCGCACATGCGCAGTCAGGACAGTTTTCCACAGTCCGATAAAAGGAACAGATCAAGTGTTTACATGCACACCGATCGGGTTACGGATCGGCGTAAACCACCCGTTTCGTTCGGATCACAAATTAGGTCAGATCACGCCGAATACACAAAAAATAACCCGAACGGGGCGTTTACATGACGCACTTTTGTTCCGAACGGCCTTTTGATCCGATTACTTATGTCCATGTAAACATAGCTACTGAAACAGTTTAAACTCAGTTTGACTTGAAACAGTTTAAACTCAGTTTGACTTGAAACAGTTTAAACTCAGTTTTATTTGAAACAGTTTAAACTCAGTTTGACTTGAAACAGTTTGAACTCCCGTTTGATTTGAAACGGTTTAAACTCTGTTTGATTTGAAACGGTTTAAACTCCCGTTTGATTTGAAATGGTTTAAACTCCCGTTTGATGTGAAACAGTTTAAACTCTGTTTGATTTGAAACAGTTTAAACTCCCGTTTGATTTGAAACCGTTTAAACTCCCGTTTGATTTGAAACAGTTTAAACTCTGTTTGATTTGAAACAGTTTAAACAGTTTAAACTCTGTTTGGTTTGAAACAGTTTAAACTCTGTTTGATTTGAAACAGTTTAAACTCCTGTTTGATTTGAAACAGTTTAAACTCTGTTTGATTTGAAACAAGTTTAAAATCTGTTTAATTTGAAACAAGTTTAAACTCTGTTCAATTTGAAATAAGTTTAAACTCTGTTTGATTTGAAACGGTTTAAACTCAGTTTGACTTGAAACGGTTCAAACTCCCGTTTGACTCCATCTTCAAACAGAACTGAATGTACGACAGATTTATATTTGGGTTTAAAAAAAAAACGCCAACAGGAAGAAGAAATGAACAGACTGATTCTAACTTTTCTTCTTCTCCAGGATTGTTTTTGTTCTCAGAAGTTTAAATTTTATTCTGCCAGCTGATCAGTTTAAACGTTTACCGGTAACTTGTTTCTCTGGATGAAGTCGTCATTTTCATCTGATTCTATTTTCTCTGTTTTTCTTTGTCCCGCGGTGCGTTCAGGATCGTCGGGAACGTGAGCAGCAGGATCTCGAGTTCGCCAAAGAAATGGCCGAAGACGACGACGACAGCTTCCCATGAGCCTCTCTGCTGACTTCCTGTACAAAGAGGAAGTATATGTGTTAGCAGATTAGCTATTACCCACAATCCCCCTCTTCCCTTCTTGTTTCTGGTGATGCTGCAGCGCCGAGTTTCACTCTGCTGCCGTGTGTTGTTTCTGACACAAATAAATCCTGTTTTTGTTTACTCTGTTCACGCTGTTTGTTTTTCTGCTGAATGAGGCCAGGACAAATAAAGTCAGAGTTGATTAAACCTGATTCAGCTCAAAGTTCAGATCCATTCTGGTTGGGATTCTTAGAAGTTCCTTTTTTTACCTGTAACATTTTAACGTGGAGGTTAAAGGTATTGTGACATGATGTTGGAACTACTGTATGCATAAAGTGGCACAACATATATATGTATCATTCAACTATGTTCGTTTTTACAAGCAAAATGATAAAAAAATGAAAATTTGTTTCAAAGTGATTTTAAACTTGGCGCCGTGTTTCGTCACGGGAAATCCGGGTACTTCTGCATGCGACGTCATGTGACGTAGGGACAAGAAGATCAGTCTGCAGCTGCTATTAGAACGCAGTTTAATTGTCTTCAAGATCACCTATTTTTTGTTAAATAATTGTTAGATGCATTACCATTCAGTGCTCTGTAGACGACTAAGATCGGGTTCCATCCCTTCACCCTCGGAACCTTCCTCCTCTGAAATCTCGGAGTCCCCATCGCTCCCTGAACGGTAAGGCTCAAATAAATACGGCTGCAGACCTACATTATAAGCAGCTGTTTCTTGTTCATCACTTGAACTAACTTCGGCTTCCCAAACTGAAGACAAATAGCTCAAATCTTCACTTAAATTGCTTAATTCCTCGATTTCTATATTCTCTGCCATTGTTATTTACAATGAAAATCATTACATTGCGTCATAAAAATGTGTCTGCGTTTGACCCCTCCTTTCTCCACCCGAAAACTGCGACGCACTGCAGAGTTACTTCAAAACTATTTTATTAAAAAATACTTTTATATATTAATTATTCGAAGCATCGGTGTACAAAAAAAATCAAAGCTGAGTAGCTCCTCTTTCTAAAGATGTCTATGTTTTAGCATATTGTCACAATACCTTTAAGACCTAATTAAAATCTGGCTGCAGAGTTCTTAAGATGCTCGAGTCCAAAAACCCTAAACTCTGTCTTGTCTTGAGTTTAAAAGCAGAAAATTTAGGGTCATCCAGGTATTTTTCTCTTCAAGACATGCTTGCAGTCTTAAGTAACTGATTGGATTAATCAGGTTTCATTGTGTAACTTGTGTATCATCAACGCAACAATGACCATTTATCTAAAACCTTTACCTGATGGGAGCCAAAATAAAGAGTATTGGTCTGAACCCTGAGGAACTCCATGACTTAACTGATGAAGATTGAAGATTCATTGTTAACAAAAACAAACAGGAATCTGTCGGATAAATACAATTTAAAACAGGAAACGTGCAAAAGCAATGAGATGGTTCTGGGCTTGGATCAGGGTTCTGGCCACGGAAGAACACGTTCTGCTCACAAGAAGAGACTGGTCCGTTTGATCTGAAAAACCAGAAACTGAAAAACAAGCTGCACAGGAGGTGACCTGCAGCATAAGACCCACAACTGAGATCACCAGCCGAAGACAGACTGGTAGCCAAAAACCCACAACTGAGACCGCCAGACGAAAACCCACAACCGAGACTGCCAGCCGAATACCCACAACCAAGACTGCCTGCCGAAGACCCACAACCAAGACCGTCAGCCGAAGACCCACAACCGAGCCCTGCAGCCAAAGACCCACAACTGAGACCGCCAGCCGAAAACCCACAACCGAGACTGCCAGCCGAAGACCCACAACCAAGACTGCCAGCCGAAAACCCACAACCAAGACTGCCAGCCGAAAACCCACAACCAAGACAGGCAGTCAAAGACCCACAACCGAGCCCATCAGCCAGAACCGAGCATAAGCCATAGAGCCACAACCAAGACCGTCAGCCGAAGACCCACAACGAGACCGCCAGCCAAAGACCCACAACAGAGCCCTGCAGCCAAAGACCCACAACCGAGACCACCAGCCAAAGACCCACAACAGAGCCCTGCAGCCAAAGACCCACAACCGAGACCACCAGCCAAAGACCCACAACCGAGACCACCAGCCAAAGACCCACAACAGAGCCCTGCAGCCAAAGACCCACAACCAAGACCGCCAGCCGAAGACCCACAACCGAGCCCTGCAGCCAAAGACCCACAACCGAGCCCTGCAGCCGAAGACCCACAACCAAGACCGTCAGCCGAAGACCCACAACCAAGCCCTGCAGCCGAAGACCCACAACGAGACCGTCAGCCAAAGACCCACAACGAGACCGTCAGCCAAAGACCCACAACCGAGCCCTGCAGCCAAAGACCCACAACCGAGCCCTGCAGCCGAAGACCCACAACCGAGCCCATCAGCCAAAATTGAGCCCATCAGCCATAGAGCCACAACCAAGACCGTCAGCCGAAGACCCACAACGAGACCGC
>JBBPBX010042809.1:0-20561 GCA_038048925.1 Garcialebias charrua | reverse complement strand
TTCGGTGTGGGATCCTTGGATCTCCACACCTTCGTCTACCTGTGGTAGGTAGTGTTCAGTGAGTGCTGAATGTTTCAGCTTGCAGAGGAGGTCCTCTTGTTGGGCCAGGGTTGGGTCCAACTGTTGGGTCTCTTCTGCCTCATCTCTATTTGAAGGTTCACTTACCGGGCTTGTGATCTCGGTTGGGGAGTCATCCGTGCCTTCTGTGGTACCATCTGTTAGACAGACAGTGTCATGACCTTCAGGATCTTGTTGACTGTCAGCATTTTGTTGGCTGTCAGCTTCTTTGGCAATGTTGTTGTTATTGTCCTCAATGTTATTATTGTTGAAAGCTGTGTGCTCTGAGTTTTTGTGAAAGACAGTGCTACACATCACTCCACCAGGTTGGACAATGATGTTTGTGTTATTATCAATGATAATGCCACTCATTGCAGTGGTGCCATTGGGTTGGACCACTCACTGCATTCATTGGACCTATATATAAGATGTAAAGGATTATGAGGAGGTCACTCTTAATACTGACCTCTTTACCTTAATTAATTTACTTATTCAGATTGAATAGTAATTTCACGGATTCTTTTCTTTTTCAGTTTACCCAATATTTCTGTGATCTTTATGATGGATAAATAAACAAAGCCATTAAGTGACAAAGACGTTAACTTAGTTGGTATGCCAGGCGACACTACCATTTATTTAAAATAAATCACTAAATTAACACCATTACACTTGATTGACATGATTTCACTTTCTTTCAATTTACTACGTCAGCACACTTGAATTATAACAACAGACATAAATACTAGATGTTAAACATATTTAGTCTGAGGGCTCTTTAACTTAATTAGTTTCCAGCTTAGATTGAGAGGGAAAAGAATAGGAGGAGAGATGGTTTAAAGGAAATTATTGTGAGCATGAGACCAAAGTGACACTTCTCATCCGACTTCTGCTAAAATCCAGGTACGTTTGTAAACAGCTCTTTACCTTTTGACGACAGCCCGGTAAGAGAGAAGACCTTGTAGCTTTTCAGATGTACGGGTCCGTGTGGGAACCAGCACCTCTGAGCAGGTTATTCGTTTACGTTTCCAACGTCTCCTGGTTTCCGCATCGACCATCAGAAAATGTGTCAGCTTCAGGCCTCTGACTTCAAGATAAACTTATTCCATGAAGGAATAAACAAAGTCTTGAGCTTACGCTCGTTCGAAGTGGATTCATAACGGCATGTTATACAATCCTTAGCTGAATGACTGTCCTTGGCGGGTGACAGGCATTCATTCAGCTCTTTGGGACGTCTTCATGTCTTTGAAGCTCCCAGCAAACTCCGGAACCTTCTCGTTCCTTCCAAACTCTGAAGCGTTCAGCAACAGCTTAGAACTTAGTACCGGCTCTGAGAGGAGAGCGACTTGTTTTTTCCCCATTGGTCCAACAGGACCGGTCGGGGAGTTCACTTATTGTTATCAGAGTACAAGGCCACAACTAGCAGCAGAGAGAAATGTTTAGGAAAAGACAGACTCATAGACTCCAAGAGGAAAAACACTTGGATTAGCGTCTTAACACTTCTAAAACAAATCTGAAAAGCACAGTTTGACATATTAGCTGAACTTTGACACCTTTTCACTTGCAGAAATGACACATTGATGTTTCACATTTAAAGAATAACAGCATATAACATATATCATGAAAATGACAAAAGTTATTCTTTTGATCACATTAGAATAAAATCAAAGATAGAAATAGTCTCTTTTGATGACTATATTCTCAGATTACAACTAATGGAATGATTTTGTGGTAAATGTCTTGCTTTACTGAGAGGTCAGTAAAGGTCATCACTGGACAGTTCAAAAACCTTAGTTTGACCCTGGGTAGGTCCACTACATCTCCCCCCTTTTGGAAGCCATCGCCAGTCCTTGGGGATGGGGTCCAACACGAAAGGAAACCTTGAACTGTCTTTGATCTTGAAGCAATCCAGTAAGTGGAAAAGAAAAATCAAAAATTATAATCCCATAAAGTTTTTGGAAATTCCATACTGTTCGGAGGTAATCCCATTGCGAAAAGCTTTTAATCCTTTGGAAAACAAAGTCTGTTAACTCTTGGAAAACAAAGTCTGTGATCCCTTGGAAAGCAAAGTCTTATAATCCACAGCGGTAATTCCACAACGATTAGTTTTGTTGATTGATCAGCAACAATTGTTTTCATAATCAGCATGTAGAGGGGATCCCTCGATTGACGCAGAGGAGGCGACCCTTGGATGAAGGTTGAAGACCAAGCGTTGGAGCTGCAGGTCCCCACATCGAAGGTTGTTGGCTGGTTGGTTTCCAGTCAGTGCCACTCTGGTTCTATGTGTCATGCAATTATGTGGTTTTTTAGGTGGGCTTATGATTGGGATTTTACATTAAGCCTTACCTATATGCACCTGGTATGTAAGCTATCATGGTTTAGATCAGCTACAATTACCAATTAAGGGGTGGATCAATTCTGTAAAATTAGATATAGGGATCTGTACCTATAAAATTTTGGAGGGCTTCTGTAACGAAGGCCTCTAATTCCAAACTATTCCTCCATTCATTACTTAGTTTAGGTTAAACTAAAATAGAAAAATGAAATATAGTTTGATCTAAATGTCTGTTGTCTTTTAGACGAACGACGCAAGATTTGGTATTCCTAGTAAATTTTGAAGTCTATGGCGAGACTCATCAAAATGAATAGATAATCTAGAATAGAAACGATCGAATCGGTTCAATTTAGAAATTGTGAGACCAGTGTAGTTTATGGTACCTTGAGTAGCTTTAAACTACATTGACTCTTCGACGATTGAGATTTAACAAAACGAACTGCATGTTGGCATAGTTAAATCCATATCATTCATTAACCAATGTTAATACAAAACCTTTTTGGCTGGGAGTGTTCAGAACCAAACAGTATCTCAACTAATGACAACAGTAATGACTAAACAACAAGGAAACAACGTTTCACTGCTTCGACACACTCTTGTCGTCAGATTCCAACATGCTACCCTTTCTGGGTTTCTTTTTCAAGAATTTCGCTTGTGGTGTGCGAACCTTTTTATAATCGTCTAGTTGGTCTTGAAGCGATTGGACGCGGCGGAATAGGATCACAACTATACCGGCTAAACCGCTTACTACCAGGGAAAGTATGATTATCACGACTATGATTAGCGTGTCAGCGCTGGACCATGAGTAAGTGATGGGTGGAAACGGAGTTCTGGTTTCAGATTTGAGGGTCTTTAGAACCTGGTTTATTTGTTCTACTTTGACGATTTTAGTTCCTTCGAATAGGATTTGCTTCACGGTACCGGGGTCTATCTCTAGGCTCATGTTTGTGAGGTACTCCGGGTATTCCAGAGTCGTTTCCCACCGTTCAGGATCGAGATAATAAAGCGTCAGATCACCAATGTGTATAGTTTTTCCCTTTGGGACACTAATCCACATTGTTTTATCCGGTAGATCCAAGTGTCTAATGGCCCCGGGGCGATCATAGACCATAACCGCAGTTCTGTCGGGAGTGTTGACCAACCAACGCGACCCAATTCTTTCTGCTTGGGCAGCAGTGACCAGGTGACGCGGGGTTATGGTCGTTGAGCACTTTGAGTTCTTTAAAACTGGGGTGACTCCGCAAATACCTGCGGCATGATTCCACATAAAAGGTCTACTTGTACACAGATAGTGTATCTCATGAGTGAGAGTACACATCTGGAGGTTCGGAGCTAAATAGGTTGTGGGGTCGCTTTCGTGATAAGCAACCACTTTTGGAGTATGGATTTTTATGTGATTTTCATCGTGCCAATTTCCAACATTAATGACATCTTTGAGTCTGTAAATGTTGTTCATAGAAATGATAGGTAGATTGATAATGAACCCGAATTCGCACTCTCTATGATCGACGTAAATCGGGATCGCGCTACCGAGAGTGTAAGCCAGTTGAGCCTGGATTGATCTTACTTTTTCGTTTGTAGCGGTGTTAAGGATGTCTGTTACCATGTCTAGAGAGACTAGATAGGGTGGGATTCTGCCAGTAACTAGCGCATCAACCGACGAGCTGATATCTCTAAGCATGTCAGCGAGGATACTATCCATCGCGTGTGCGATGACGTAGTCCCCTTCTACCTTACGTTTTAGCTTATCAACCATTTGTGCAACAACCTTGATTTCTTTGGTGTGAGTGTTCAACACTAAGACAGTCTTCTGAACCGTTTCGGTCACGTGAGTTAACTGTGTTTGTTGCCGATCCATTTGTGTTCTGATCCATGGGAATTCCTTTTGTATGTCACTAACGTGTTGTTTTAAGGACGTTATACTGACACTGTTGATTGTAGACAGACCTACGCCGAAAAGAGATCCGATGGCGGAGGCAACGTTGAGAAGTCCACTAAGGATACTTTTCTTTCGTCTACGCGTTCCACTCAGCTCCTGTTGTGTGAGGGTGAACTTACGTAGCTGCTTTAACACTAGAAGTCCCAGAGAAGGGTCATTCAACATTTCTACCTTTGGAACCCAGAGACGGGTCGAGTGACCCGAAGGATTTTAGCTAACATCCTATAATGAGCTGTTAACAGGCGCTTTTGTTTTGTAAATAAGGCCATTACTGGCGCACCACAGGAGGGGGCACACTAATTTGACTAAGGCTGCGCTTTTTTGCGCAAGTGAACTTGGCTTCTAAATCCCCCGGTCCCTTTCAGTGGGCTACATATGTTGGTCCGTCACTTGACCTCAGGTCATGTGACCTATGTTGGTCCGTCAGTTGACTTCATGTTGTGTGACCTGTGCTGGTCCGTCACTTGACCTTAGGTCATGTGACCTGTGTTGGTCCGTCAGTTGACCTCAGGTCAAGTGACCCGTGTTGGTCCGTCAGTTCACCTCATGTCGTGTGACCAGTGTCGGTCCGTCAGTTGACCTCATGCCGTGTGACCTGTGTCTGTCCGTCACTTGACCTCAGGTCATGTGACCTGTGTCGGTCAGTCAGTTGACCTCAGGTCATGTGACCTGTGTCGGTCCGTCAGTTGACCTTAGGTCATGTGACCTGTGTTGGTCCGTCAGTTGACTTCATGTTGTGTGACCTGTGCTGGTCCGTCACTTGACCTTAGGTCATGTGACCTGTGTTGGTCCGTCACTTGACCTCAGGTCATGTGACCTGTGTCGGTCCATCAGTTGACCTCAGGTCATGTGACCTGTGTCGGTCCCTCAGTTGACCTCATGTCATGTGACCTGTGTTGGTCCGTCAGTTGACTTCATGTTGTGTGACCTGTGCTGGTCCGTCACTTGACCTTAGGTCATGTGACCTGTGTTGGTCCGTCACTTGACCTCAGGTCATGTGACCTGTGTTGGTCCGTCAGTTCACCTCAGGTCATGTGACATGTGTCAGTCCGTCACTTGACCTCAGGTCATGTGACCTGTGTCGGTCAGTCAGTTGACCTCAGGTCATGTGACCTGTGTCGGTCCGTCAGTTGACCTCAGGTCATGTGACCTGTGTTGGTCCGTCAGTTGACTTCATGTTGTGTGACCTGTGCTGGTCCGTCACTTGACCTTAGGTCATGTGACCTGTGTTGGTCCGTCACTTGACCTCAGGTCATGTGACCTGTGTTGGTCCGTCAGTTCACCTCAGGTCATGTGACATGTGTCAGTCCGTCACTTGACCTCAGGTCATGTGACCTGTGTCGGTCAGTCAGTTGACCTCAGGTCATGTGACCTGTGTCGGTCCGTCAGTTGACCTCAGGTCATGTGACCTGTGTCGGTACGTCAGTTGACCTCATGCCGTGTGACCTGTGTCGGTCCGTCAGTTGACCTCATGTCGAGTGACCAGTGTCGGTCCGTCAGTTGACCTCAGGTCATGTGACCTGTGTCGGTCAGTCAGTTGACCTCAGGTCATGTGACCTGTGTCGGTCCGTCAGTTGACCTCAGGTCATGTGACCTGTGTCGGTCCGTCAGTTGACTTCATGTCATGTGACCTGTGTCGTTGTGTCAGTTGACCTCAGGTCATGTGACCTATGTTGGTACGTCAGTTGACCTCATGCCGTGTGACCTGTGTCGGTCCGTCAGTTGACTTCATGTCGTGTGACCTGTGTCATTTTGTCAGTTGACCTCAGGTCATGTGACCTGTGTTGGTCCGTCACTTGACTTCATGTTGTGTGACCTGTGCTGGTCCGTCACTTGACCTCAGGTCATGTGACCTGTGTTGGTCCGTCACTTGACCTCAGGTCATGTGACCTGTGTTGGTCCGTCAGTTCACCTCAGGTCATGTGACCTGTGTCAGTCCGTCACTTGACCTCAGGTCATGTGACCTGTATCGGTCAGTCAGTTGACCTCAGGTCATGTGACCTGTGTCTGTCCGTCAGTTGACCTCAGGTCATGTGACCTATGCTGGTACGTCAGTTGACCTCATGCCGTGTGACCTGTGTCGGTCCGTCTGTTGACCTCATGTCGAGTGACCAGTGTCGGTCCGTCAGTTGACTTCATGTCATGTGACCTGTGTCTGTCCGTCAGGTGACAGACAACAATAGGTCAAGCATGTTTTAGAACACAGCAATGGGCCACCTGCATGTGCCGGCACGCACCGTATATACATGCGCCAAGGACAAGGAGAGAGACTACTGGTAAGCAAAATAATTTATTTGACAGAACATCAAAGTTACAGGATAGTCAGCACAGCAGAATGAGACAATTTCATGCATAAAACTGTTCTGGAGCAGACAAAGCTTTCCGTTCAGTGGATGTCCCAAAATGTTCAACTGTGAGATAACTTCAGGGTTTGTTATGTGTGAATTCAGGTCAGGGCCTCTCTTCTGACTCAGGGGGGAAGTGCAAGCAGAGTCTTACTTACCTGGTGGAAACATTGGAATGCAGTTTGTGCAGTCTGGTGTGGTGGGGGTGTCTGAGTTGTGTGCACGCATATTTATAACAAAAGGTAGTTAATGGCCCACTAATGTGGACCCATTAATGGTTGGTTTGGACTAAGGGTCTTTTGACCCTCTTTCAGGACTTCTGGGGGGAGGTCGAAAATCCTGGGACTTCTAGTGTTAACATGTGTCGGGTTTGTCCTCTTGCATTCTGGATTGATAAAGTGTACCATGTTTCGTTAGTCCATTCGTCTTTGATTTTGATGTGCTGTTTGACCACCGTTTGGGGGTCGAAGCGGACGAAGACCTTTCGAGTGTACAACTGACAATCTGTGATGAGCAGTCCGGGTTGGTCCCTAAGACTGATGCCCGAGGTGGGTCCAAGGGTCACAACCTCGGACTTTCCTTCTTGGATGGTTCCCAAGAGGATGACGATTACTAGGAGTAGTTTCATCGTGATCCTAGGGAGACACAAAAAGATGGGTCTTAGCTTTTTAATAACAAATGGCATGTTAGATCCTGTTGATTTAAACGTTTGTTAGTGTTCAAACTTTCGTGAGCTTTAAGACTTAGTGCCTCTAAATCCCGGTTTTAGTTGTTTCTTTTAACAACTGAATAAGTTTAGAACGATTTAATTTATTTATTAACTTCTGCTTGGACGACCTTATTATCCCATGAAGTCGGTGTGTTTGTGAGATCTTTATCTTTTGTGGAGTCATTGAACGCCTTGTAAGGTTTGATCTGATTTCGATGTACCCATTTAGCAATTGGCTCTTTGCGGCCTTTGCTGATTTTGATTTCGTAGACGACTGAGGACACTTTGTCTGTTATCAGATGAGGTCCAGTCCACCTGGGCATTAGTTTGCGGGCGAGAGTTCCGGTCTCGGACCCTCCTTTCCCGGTTGCTGGAGCGAACGTATAGTACCAGACTCTGTCTCCCACTTGGAGTTCATTATGAGAGGCCTTCTGGTCGTAGTACGCCTTGCGTCCTTCAGCGGATTTTTCCAGGTTTTTCTGGGCGAAAGCAAAAGTGTTTCTGAGGTGTACATTCAAATCTTTCATGTATTGTTGTGTAGTGTAGGCTGTCGCCATGGCGGCGTCGCCTGGTTGGTACAACAGGTGTAGAGGGAGAGTCATTTGTCGACCGGTCATCATCTCGAAGGGAGAGATGCCAGTTGATGTGTGTGGAGTGGCTCTTATGGCCATGAGGACCAGAGGGAGTTTCACATCCCAGTCCTTGTGGTTTGCAGCCACGTATTTCTTCAAAATACTCACCACAGTTCTGTTTGCTCTCTCTACTTGGCCTGAAGCCTGTGGGTGGTAGCCGACATGAAAGTTAGCCTTGACGCCTAGCGTCTTCCACAGTTCTTTCATCACTTCACCTGTGAAGTGTGTACCTTGGTCTGAGTTCACCCGAAGGGGAAGTCCAAACCTTGAGAATATATGATTCATTAACAACATAGCAGTGGTTTGTGCTGTGTCGTTAGGAGCTGGTAGGCATTCTACCCATTTGGTAAATGCACAGGTTACCGTGAGAAAATATTTATTTCCTCTAGAGCTCTTAGTGAGTGGTCCAACCCAGTCGATCTGGAGGTCAGACCATGGGAATGCAATGCCTCTGCTTTGCAGTGGTGCTCTGTGAAGTGGTCTGGTTGGCTGAAACTGGCCACAGACCACGCACCCTTCAATGTAGTCCTTGACATCCTTTTTCATTCCAGGCCAATAGGCAATTTGTTTTAATGCCGTCAGCGTGGCTTTATCTCCTTTGTGTCCTGCGGACGGGAGATCATGGGCATGAACTAACATCACCCCCCTTTGGTCATGGGGAACCACGAACACAGGTGAGGACGTTGGTCCATGAGCGAAAGTTAGGATGCCTTTGATTAGTTTTAGCTGTTTGCGCAGCTGATAAAGGACTTTAAGGTCAGGATCGGAATCCAGGTTGTCTTTAGACGGGCTATTTTTGTTCGGATCAGTTAGGTACAGTATCATGGAGTTGATAGCAGGATCCGACTTCTGTAGTTGGATGATGTCTGGGTCAGTCAGTGCGGGTCGTACAGAGACTGCGTTGTCAGCAGGTCTGGTTGCGGCCTGTGCACGTGTGACTGCCATAACCCTGACTGAAGGTTGTGTTGGCAGAGTCTCGATTAACCAGGAGGGGTCGAAGGACCATAGAGGACCTTCGTCGGCTCCTTCCTTGGCTAAGGAATCTGCAATGTCATTGTAGTGCTTGTCATCGCCTGGGACTCTAGAATGCCCTGGAACTTTCTTCCAGTAGATCTGTAAGTCGTGTGATGTCACCAAGTGATCACACGCTATGAAAAGCTCTTTGTGTTTGACCACTTTCCTGTCGCTTGTTAGGAAACCATTCAGTTTCCACACAGCGAGGTGACAAGCGAAACTTAAACGAGCATAGTTAGAGTCAGTGCAGATGACTAGCGTCTTGATGGAGCGTTCTACTACCATCTGGAGAGCTATTAGGATTCCTGCAATCTCAGCGTACTGAGAAGTCTGAGAGCCTAATTTGTAGCTGAAAGTTATCTGTTCTTGGTCTTGGAGGAGAACTCCTCCAACACCTGCCTTACAGATTTTGTCGCGGAGGAATGAAGATCCATCCACGTACAATGTTGTCATATCTTTGCAGATATTGTCATCAAAGAAGTGGTGATTCGGGTCTTCAGTTACTGGGGATTTTTCCTCAACCGGCGGCTGGGTGGCTGGTACATCTTGTGTACACTTCTGGCAGATTGCCAAGTCCGTCCCCAGATGAGACTTCTTGTTTTGACCATAACGTATGTCTAGGTTAAAACTTTGAAGCGCCATGAGCCACGTTGCAACACGTGAGTTTGTTACCACACCATCTCTGATGCGTTGGCTGTTCAGGAATGTCACTGGCTGGTGTTGTGTTTCCACAATGATTTTCTGTCCACCAATGTAGCTGGAGAAATGCTTTACTGCCCACACTGTGGTCAGTAGAGCTTTCTCACAGTCTGAGAATCTCAACTCGGGGCCTGCCATCGTCTTGCTGGCGTAGGCTACCACACGTTTGTCTCTGTCGTGTATTTGGTACAGACCTGCACTTATGCAATGAGCTGAGAAGCCCACTTCCAAGTAAAACTCTTTGTTGTAGTCTGGGTAGACTAAACATGGGGCTGACTTGATCCTGTTTATAAGAGCGTCCATTGCCTGTTGCTGTTTGTCAGTCCAAACAAATGGTACGTCTTTTTTAAGGAGTTCAGTCAGTGGTTTCGCAAGGTCCGCATAGTTTTCGATGAATTGGTTCGAGTAGTTACACACGCCCAGAAAACTTTGTAGTTCTTTGAGATTGGTGGGGACTTTGAGATTGTCGAGGCCTTGGGTGCGAGTCAGCTGTGGTTGTACTCCGTCTGGACCTACAAGTAGGCCAACGTAGTCCACTTTGGTTCTGCACCATTGGCATTTTGACAGTGATATCTTAGCACCAGCAGTTGCTAGTTGATTCAGAACATGGTCGATCTCAGCCAAATGTGAGTCCAGTGTTGGCTGCCTCAAAAGGACATCGTCCACATAAATCAGTGTCCCACGCTCGTGGGCGTCTGGACATGCTTTGTTCAAGAAGATGTTGAACTCTGCAGGTGAGTTAGCGTAGCCAAAGGGACACCTGTTAAAGGTGTACTGACGGCCACCAAAAGTGAAAGCTAGTTTGTACTGGTCCTCGGCGCGCACAGGGATGGTCCAAAAACCAGAGGCGACGTCGAGGGTCGAGAAGTACTTACCATTGGTGACCTTGGGCAGTTCCTGTTGGAGTTGCGTCATAGGCCATCTGGATAAGGGAACTTGTTTGTTTAGCTTTCGGTAGTCTATAGTGAGTCTCCACTTACCATTTGGTTTTAACACCGGCCATAAAGGCGCAGAGTAAGTGCTGTTACAGTATCGGATGATACCTTTTTCTAACAGGTCATTAATGATTTCTCTGATAGGTTGATGTGCTGCCAGAGGAATCTTGTACTGTCTGACAAATGCAGGGGGAGCATTAGGCGGGGTTGGGATGCTCACTGTGTGGAGCGTGGTCAACCCACAATCCATCGAGTCAGTCGAGAATGATCTCTCATATTTTAGAAGAACTTTGCGAAGTTTGTCCCTTTCTTCATCAGTTTTCAGGGCGTCGGCTTGGGCGACCACCTGGTCAATCTGTGAAGCAACTGAGAGGGGTTCTTGTTCTTTGGGGAGCTCCAGTGAGTCCCCTTCAGTGTCGTAAAACCTGTCAACAGGTAGTGCACTGTAAGTTTGGGGGCATAGACTGTCTCCTTTGTTGAAACCGAACCTGCGGACAGTGTCCTGGTCGGACTCAGTGGGGGAGAAAAGAGCTATGGCCTGTGTTGGTTTCGTGAACAAGACTTGCCCCGTGTGTTGATTTGGGATCAAGTTTTCTGGGAGTCCTCCCAGAAATGGAATGCTTAGCTCAAAATCATGAAAATCAGTAGAGATCAACCATCCTAGCTGTGTGTTTTTTGGGATCAGTACCTCTTCTGTGCTTGTGTTGCACACAGCAACAGTCGTGGTTCTGCAGTCGAGGGTCACTTGGCATGTGGCCTCCATGGACAGTCCTAAGTTGAAAAACATAGGAGATGGTTGAAAGTATGCCTGTTTTGTGCTAATAGCTTGTCCTTTCATGATGTGACACATCACTGGCTTGTTCATAACCTGAGGTGGTACCGCAGTGTTATGGCTGTTAGCAATCTGACAGACCTCTGGAATGGTCTGTCCAGCCTTAAGGTTCTCTGTGGTCAGCACAGGAGAGTCCTTTGTGGCCGTGTCTAGTGACCACAGTACATTGTTGTTGATGTCCACTCGGACACCTAATCTTACCAAAATGTCGGAGCCTATGTAGGTTGCATGTGGTAAGTTCGGGACCACGAGGAACGGGTGATCCAGTTCTCGTTGGTTCCAGATTAGTTTCAGGTCAATGATCCCTATTGCGGTCATTACCTGTTTATCGTTGGGGTCTAACGAAAAGCGGAAAGCCTTTTTGTTCATATCTAGACCCAACTGTTTCTTAACCAAGGTTCCATAGACAGCTTGGCTGATCGCTGATTTCTCCGTCCAAGGAGATAGAACAGCATCATCGGTGTGGGATCCTTGGATCTCAACACCTTTGACTACCTGTGGTAGGTAGTGTTCGGTGAGCGCCAACTGTTTCAGCTCGCAGAGGGGGCTCTCTTGTTGGGCCTCTTCTGCCTCACCTATTTTGGAAGGTTCACTTACCGGGATTGTGCTCTCGGTTGAGGATTCCCTTGTGCCTTCTGAGGTACCTGCTGTTAAACAGTCAGTGTCACCTTGTGTAGGCATATCGATCGGCAGTGGTTGGCTCACTCTGGTCCACATTGTTTGATCGCCATAATCTATAATCGCGTCAAAGCGGTTTATAAAGTCTTGGCCAACCAAAAATGGGAATGAGTCAACGGTGGACACGTGTACCGGGTGGTACAATGTCGTTTCACCAATCTGCATGTGAACCATGGCAATAGCTGTCAGGGTTGTACTCGTATCCGAGAGGCCCTGCAAGACTATAGCACATTCTTTAATAATAATAATAATAATAATCATTTTATTTAAAAGCGCCTTTCATGACACCCAAGGACACTTAACAAACCAACACAGTGAATACAGAGCAAACATTATCAGCGACAAATTGAAATATAAAATACATAAAGGATATAAAATGGAAGATAAAAATACATTTAGTAAAGTTAATGATAAGCTAGTCTAAAGAGATGTGTTTTCAGGGCAGTCTTGAACAGAGAAAGGGAGGTGGTGTTTCGAAGGTCGGGCGGTAGAGCGTTCCAGAGGTGAGGGGCAGAGCAGGTGAAGGCCCTGCTCCCCATGGTGGAGAGGCGGGCAGAGGGTACATGGAGTTGTAGTGAAGAGGAGGACCTGAGAGAGCGTGATGGGATGGAGATTTGTAGGAGGTCAGATAGATAAGGAGGGGCAAGGTTGTGGATAGCTTTGAACGTGAGGAGTAGAATTTTGAAGATGATGCGTGATTTAACCGGGAGCCAGTGGAGCTGCTGCAGGACAGGAGTGATGTGATCATAGTAGGAGGTTTGAGTGATGACACGGGCAGCTGAGTTCTGGACCATCTGTAACTTGTGGAGAGATTTGTTGGGGAGGCCGTAGAGAAGGGAGTCTTTGAGGGGTATTTCCCTGTCAACACCGTTAGCAGCTAGCCGTAGCTCTTCCAACAGTGTGGGTGACATAATGGTTATGTCTGCCCCACCATCCAAGAGGGCCTCTTTTGTGAGGACCCCTTCCAACGTGATGGACAGGTAAGCTTTCTTAGCGGGCCCCTTTCTGATAATGTTACACAGGAACCTATCAGGTTTTCTCCGACGTTTATCACGTCTACCCCTGACTGTGTGACTTTCATTTATCAGTACTGGTAGTGCAGACACACATGGGTCTGAGTGTTCAGTTTGTGGCGAGCCACTATCATTGGTGAGTGAGCTTTCCCCCCCTTTTCCAGACGAGGGGTTCTCGGACTCCGTAACAACGATGTCATGGATACATTTAACGTTCTGTTGACTGTCACACCCCGGACTGTCAATGATTTGACTGTCGTTACCCTGATTGCCAGTATCCTGACTATCAGTACCTTGGTGATTGTCATCAATTGTGGCATTGATGTTATTTGTGTGCTCAGAGTTACTATCAATGATAGTGCTACACATCACACCAGGTTTGTTCTCATTTTTTGTATTACCCCACACTTCGAACATCTGACGTATGTTCTCCATGTCTTCTGGGGATAGAGGGCTATGGCCTTTCCTCTGGAACTTTTGCGATTTTTTGCCTGTCTCGGACTGTTCTGTTCGAGGGGTAGGAAGGGCTTGTCCTTGACTTGGGGGTTCCTGTCGGGACCACCCATTGTTATATGGTTTACTCTTGTGACCATCTTTCTTATCCTTAGGATGTGCACCCCCCTTTTGATATTGTCTTCCGAACTCTGGGTCTTGTCTGAGCCACTTCGGGTCATAGTTCCAGCGGACACCTTCGCTACGTGTTTTGTCAGGTCGAAAATTCTGTTTTTTCTCACCTTTTGTAGGAAAAGGAGTCGTTTTCCGCGCCCCTTCCAGCTCTAGTGAGTTGGATTTGACCATCTCACCCGGGCACACCTCAAAGGGTGTTTTGTTTGGTGTGCGACCTGTAAAAACATCTATCGCACACTCTCTTATTTCATCGATGGACCTCCGTTTGTAGTTCGCGCTGACATGAACTTTCTCCCTTATGTCAGGGCAGAGGTTTTGGCTGAAAATATACTTAAACCCTACCTCCTCCTCCATTTCAGGTTCGCATCTGTCGCCGAAATAGGCACGGAATATTCGGTCATAATATGACCTTGGGTGTTCATTCCTACCTTGCTTGATGTTAGCTGCTGCTATGATGCCATCGGGCCCCGTGCAAGGAGTAAACTCCTTTATCAGCGCAGCACAGAGAAGACTGTAGTCTTTCATCACTGCTTCTCGTTGACGCTTCATGAAAGCATGCACTGTCCTGTCCGATGTTAACCTTAACAGACAGATTCTATCATCAGCTGTAGCTTCTGGGAAGCGTTGAAGCTGGAAATCAAGGTCATCGAGATAGATCTTGGTTTCATGTGAGCCCATCGGGCCAGGAGCGAAGGTTTGAATGCTTTTAGCCATATTCCGTAGTTCAGCCATTGATAGAGGTATTTGTGGGTTATTATCAGATCCACTTACCGGTGCATCCGGTGGGATTGTCGGTTTTAGAGGCCCTAAGGGACGGCGCGGCGGTGTTGGTGTTCTAGGCGGTGGTGTTGGTGTTCTAGGCGGTGGTGTTGGAGGTCTGGGCTCATCTAGAGACTGACCCTTAATTAATGCCAGACATTTTTTCTTTTCTTGGTTTAATTTGTATTCAGTTGAGGCCAGCTTCTCCCTGCATTCTTTTAATGCCGCTCGGTTGTCTATAGACTCGCGTTGTAAGTCACAACACCGACTGTGGAGTTCTTCTTTTTCAAGAACGGCCGCATCATGTTGAGCATTAATCCTGAGAATTTGCTGTTTGGTCGCCTCGTATAACTTTAAAGTATGGTCTTGGCATTTCATGAGGTCATTCCGTATCTCCCCTGTCTCCTGTAAACTTTTAGTTAAACGTTCAATCTCAGCCTGTTTAAGATCGCAAACCAGTTGAGTCTTATCGTTCACCTGAGACTGTTTTAGTGACTGAACCTCCACCTGCAGTTTGTCAGCTTCAGCTCAAGCTAGTTGTAAATCAACATTTAATGTTGATCTTTCCGCCTTACATTTTCTTTGTTCACGCTTCAAATCATGCTCTAGAGCTGAATTTTCTCTGACTTCCTGGTCCAACCTTACCTTTAGTAACAGGGCCAGCTTTGCTAAGCGCTCCATACTGACCTTTTTTGCTTCCTTTTTCGAGCCACCGCTTGCCACTTTTGTCAGTTCAGAGCATAACGTTGGTGGGTTCATTTCAGGCATCGTTTTACCATAATCTGTAAATATTCCTGCAAGCTGTCCTAAAACCTTATCAATCCAGTCTGGCCCATCAACTTCAGCCTTTTGATCCGGGCCTTGAGGATCAGGGTCCACTGGCTCTGGACCTGATTCTGCATCTGACTCTTTGTCCGATTCAGGATTTGATTCAGGGTCTGGTTCATGATCTGATTCAGGAGGATTCACCTCTGGGTCTGCACCTGAGTCTGTAACCAGCTCCATATCTACTTCTTCTTCGTCTGCCATCGTTATGTTTTGATTTAGTTTGAATCAAAATTTAGCAGATTTGTTTAATTCTTTTTTCAAGAGAATGTATTTGGAGCGAGAAGTGTACTTTTTGTTTGTTATTTTAAATTCTTTTATTTGTAAAATAAGCAAAAATGTTTGTCTGTACCTCTGTTGTTCTAAATTTTTTATTTAAAATAAACAGGATTTTCTGTTAGTGTACAGAACAATTTTTAAGCTGGTAATTTCACCATAAAAATGCTGACTTTTTTATGATGTTTTTGAGAAAACTCATCTGTCAACGTCTTTTAACCAACAGGGGGCAGCTTCGAGACTTAATTTTATCACGAAGAGACTGATTTTGTTTATTCAGTATTTAAACTAAAAACAACCTTTTCAGAATTAGTTTCTAGTGTGTCAGTGATAAACGCTCGAACCACGTTCTTGTCAGAGACAAATCTATGTTGTTAGACAGTTTAGATGGCTTTAAATGAGTGTTTAAACTCACTGTGAGTGTGTGAACTGCTTATCACCCGAAGTGCACCTGGAAATGACGACACAAGTAGGCGGGTCGACGCAGCGCGTCACCAGCTTCCGTTGAGCGAGGCGGAGCTCGCTAAACAGATACGTGACGTCAACCAATCAATCACAGCGCTTGTAGTCCTTTTCCCAAGCAACCATGGTGAATGTAGTTCTATTACCTTCGACCAATGCAGTGCCGGAAATGACGACAAAGTGGGTTGTTCGCAACAGCGTGCGTTCCCAAATCAGCGAATCAGCGTTCGCTACGAGAGTGATTGACAGTTCACAGCTCTCGTTCATCCAATCACAGCTCATAAACAGACATGTCGGACACGTCTTCTTAACGTTAGCTTGCACAGCAGACCACAACTTTATAGACTCTTAAAACAACTCAAACGCTACAAATTAACTTCCCAAAATTCTGAAACATGCGGCGAACACACCTAGACAGGCCAACTTAGTTACGCTCAGTAACACAGCACTGCAGCTGTTGAACAAACACGGACTCTCTCGGAGCGCGTCAAGGTCGGTTCTGGTCCACTTTTAGTGGAGCAGAAAACTCGGGTCTGAACCCATTCGACAACGTTCTAACAGTAATATGCTTCTTTGACCTGCTCTAAAATGTAAAATACCAGCACAGCAATCTTGTAGATGTTAAAGTAGCTTTCAGGCTTTTGACTCGGCGGTCAAACAAAGCTTTGTACAGGAGTCTGCGTGAACTGGACCGAACCAGAACCCCCACAGACCACGGACTGACAAAAACCTCACCTGAATGCTTCCAACAGCGTGTAACAGAGTTGAAACGAATAACAATTCCTCAGCCTCAAATGATAAAAACATGCAGAATCTGCCTGCTTTGAACACTTCCAGCCAAAATTATTATCCTCAGAGTTTAAAACTCGGATCCTAATATGCAAACATGACGTTACAGTTCATGAGAGACCACAGATATATCAATAAACTTTCAGAAAACACGTACGGCCACCAGATTTATCAATAAACTTACGGGCCACCAGATGTAGGAAACATGAGGGAGACCATATATTGTGTCTTTAAACACATATAGTGCCACCCAGATGTAACTAAAGGATTTTAACAGGGGTCAGTATTAAGCTGATCTCTTTATCCTTAATTAACTTACTTATTCAGATTGAATAGTAAATCCCAAATCCTTTACATCTGCCACTCTGGTTCTATGTGTCATGCAATTATGTGGTTTTTTAGGTGGGCTTATGATTGGGATTTTACATTAGGCCCTACCTATATGCACCTGGTATGTAAGCTATCATGGTTTAGATCAGCTACAATTACCAATTAAGGGGTGGATCAATTCTGTAAAATTAGATATAGGGATCTATACCTATAAAATTTTGGAGGGCTTCTGTAACGAAGGCCTCTAATTCCAAACTATTCCTCCATTCATTACTTAGTTTAGGTTAAACTAAAATAAAAATGAAATATAGTTTGATCTAAATGTCTGTTGTCTTTTAGACGAACGACGTAGGATTTGGTATTCCTAATAAATTTTGAAGTCTATGGCGAGACTCATCAAAATGAATAGATAATCTAGAATAGAAACGATCGAATCGGTTCAATTTAGAAATTGTGAGACCAGTGTAGTTTATTGTACCTTGAGTAGCTTTAAACTACATTGACTCTTCGACGATTGAGATTTAACAAAACGAACTGCATGTTGGCATAGTTAAATCCATCTTATGCATTAATCAATGTTAATACAAAACCTTTTTGGCTGGGAGTGTTCAGAACCAAACAATATCTCAACTAATGACAACAGTAATGACTAAACAACAAGGAAACAACGTTTCACTGCTTCGACACACTCTTGTCGTCAGATTCCAAAGTGCAACACACAAGAAAACAGGTCTCAACTTTATGACCGAGGTCAAATTAAATCTCGTGGATTTAAACGGTTGTTAAGATTAGTTTTTTGTTGTGGGTTTTAGGCTTAGCGTTTCTAAGTTCAAGTTGGACAATGCGACTTATAGGGTGGAAAATATGGTAGTTTAAACCTGATTAGTTTATTTACTAACTTGTGTTTGTACGACCTTATTATCCCATGAAGTCAGTAAGTTTGTGAGATCTTTGTCTTTTGTGGAGTCATTGAACGCCTTGTAAGGTTTGATCTGATTTCGATGTACCCATTTAGCAATTGGCTCTTTGCGGCCTTTGCTGATTTTGATTTCGTAGACGACTGAGGACACTTTGTCTGTTATCAGATGAGGTCCAGTCCACCTGGGCATTAGTTTGCGGGCGAGAGTTCCGGTCTCGGACCCTCCTTTCCCGGTTGCTGGGGCGAACGTATAGTACCAGACTCTGTCTCCCACTTGGAGTTCATTGTGAGAGGCCTTTTGGTCATAGTACGCCTTACGTCCTTCAGCAGATCTTTCCAGGTTTTTCTGGGCGAAAGCAAAAGTGTTTCTGAGGTGTACATTCAAATCTTTGTCTTTGGCATGGCCTAACATCACCCCCCTTTGGTCATGGGGGACCACGAACACAGGTGAGGACGTCCGTCCATGGGCACAAGTTAGGATGCCACCGTTTAGTTTAAGCTGTTCGCGCAGCTGAGAGAAGACGGTACACAGGAATCGTTTAGGATTTGGCCAACGTATCTTCTTACGTTTACCTCTTTCCGTGTAATTCAGGTGTGTCACAACTGTCGGCGCAGTCGCAGATGTGCCTGATTGTACAGACTGCGACGGGTCACTGTCGTTGTGTGTGTCTTCCCACTTCTTGACTGAAGAGAGGCTCTTTGAGTCTGTAAAAACTATGTCATTTCTGACTAGTTCTAGACACAAATGTTCCTGAACCAAGGTTTCATCGAAAGCTTGGCTGATAGCCGATTTACCTGTCCCAGGGGACAGTACAGCAACCTCGGTGTGGGGTCCTTGGATCTCCACACCTTTCTCTACCTGTGGTAGGTAATGTGAGTTTGCCCCCTTCATGTCTGATGAGGGGTCCTCGTAATCTGCAACAATGATGTCCAAGTGACTGTCAGCGTTTGGTATTGACTGTCATTTTCTGGACTCAGATGCCCTTGAACCAAGGTTTCATTGAAAGCTTGGTTGATTGCCGAATTACCTGTCTCAGAGGACAGTACAGCGTCTTTTTGAGTCTGTAAGAACTATGTCATTTCTGAGTAGTTCTAGACACAAATGTTGAACCAAGGTTTCATTGAAAGCTTGGTTGATTGCCGAATTACCTGTCCCAGAGGACAGTACAGCGTCTTCGGTGTGGGATCCTTGGATCTCAACACCTTTCACTACCTGTGGTAGGCAGTGGTCAGGGAGTGCTGAATGTGTCAGCTCACAGAGGAGGTTCTCTTGTTGGGCCAGAGTTTGGTCCAACTTTTGGGTCTCTTCTGTCTCACCTGTAGTTGAAGGTTCACTTACCGGGCTCTCGTCCTCGGATGAGCAGTCCCTTGTGTCCTCTGCGGTACCTGCGGTTAGGCAGTCTGTATCGCAACTAGGAAGCACTTTTATTGGCAGGGGTTTTCTCACTGTGCTCCACATTTTCCGTCGACCATAATCTATAATCGCGTTGAAGCGGTTTATAAAATCTTGGCCAACCAAAAATGGGAATGAGTCAAGTTTAGACACGTACACCGGGTGGCGTAGTGTCATTTCGCCAATCTGCATGTGAACCATAGCCATAGCTGTTAGGGTTGTTCTCGTCTCTGCGAGACCCTGTAGCTCAATAGCACATTTCTCAAAGGGTATTTGCCTGTCAACACCGTTAGCGGCGGTCCTCAGCTCCTTGAACAGCTTGGCCGACATAATGGTTATATCAGAACTGCCATCCAGGAGGGCTTCACGCTCAAGGACACCTTCCAGTGTGATAGGCAGGTAAGCTTTCTTAGCCACCCCCCTTTGTATAAAGTTACACAGAAACCTCACAGGTCTTGGCCCACGTTTCTGTTCACGTGTGACTCTGTCTGTGTAATCTTGTTTACTGTCAGCATCTTGTTGGCTGTCAGCATCATGACCTTCAGGATGTTGTTGTGTGTCAGCAATTGGTTTGCTGTCAACATCCATGGCAATGTTGGTAGTAGTGTGTGCTGAGTTATTTGTGTGCTCTGAGTCTTTGTGAAAGACAGTGCTACACATCACTCCAGGTTGGTCAATGTCGATAGTGTCATTATCAATGATAACGCCACACATTGTATCAGGTTGGTCATCCTCTGTATCATTCAAGTTTTCAAACAACCAACTTATGTCCACTATCTCCTCAGAGCTTAGAGGTATGTTGCCTTTTTCCTGGAACTTCTGTGACCTTTTGCTACTCCCGGACTGTCCAGTCCGCAGTGCAGGGGCAGGAGGGGCTTGTCCTTGATCTGGGGGTTCCTGTTCGGACCCCCTATTGTGATATGGTTTACTTTTGTGACCATCTTTCTTATCTTTAGGACGTGCGCCCCCCCTTTGAAATCGTTTTATGTACTCTGG
>JBBPBX010042808.1:13628-28225 GCA_038048925.1 Garcialebias charrua | reverse complement strand
ATTTAATCCATCCATCCATCCATTTTCTTCCGCTTATCCGGGGTCGGGTCGCGGGGGTAGCAGCCTAAGTAGGGAGGCCCAGACTTCCCTCTCCCCAGCCACTTGGAGCAGCTCCTCTGGGGGAATCCCAAGGCGTTCCCAGGCCAGCCGAGAAACATAGTCCCTCCAGCGTATCCTGGGTCTTCCTCTGGGTCTCCTCCCGGTGGGACATGCCCGGAACACCTCACCAAATTATTTTAATTAATTTATTAATTAATTAATTTATTAATTAATTTATTTTTTGTTGAAAGTAGACTCTTGAATTACATCTCCGTCCGGTTGATGGCGGTAATACACTGAGTTTGTAAACTGCCAGTAAACACCATCGAAGAAGAAGAAGAAGAAGAGATGACGCGTATTAAACACCGAAGCGTATAGTGTACAATTTTTTCGTGTTTATTGTTAATCACAACCCCCCCAATGTTAGACCTAAAGTTACGCCCCTGGACACAGGTATGTTATTTCCTTTACTGATGACTTCTCTGGAGCTATTGCAGTCTATTTTCTGAAAAACAAAAGTGAAGCGACTGAAGCGACAAAGAAGTTTCTGGCAGACTGGGCACCCTATGGGAATGTTATGTGTTTTAGGTCGGACAATGGTACTGAGTACACAGGTAACGACTTTCAAACACTACTCAGAGATAAAGGCATTAGACATGAAACATCATCACCATACTCCCCACACCAAAACGGAAAAGCAGAGAGACAGTGGAGAACGCTTTTTGAAATGGGAAGATGTATGTTATCAGAAAAGGGATTACCTAAAGAACTGTGGCCATATGCCATTCAGTGTGCTGCCCACATTCGCAACAGATGCTATAATAACAGAACCAAGAACACCCCATATTTCTTGATGACAGGAAGAAAACCAAATCTTTCAAAAATGTGGGTATTTGGATCAGAATGTTATTCATACAACAACCAACACAAGAAACTAGACTCAAGAGGAGAAAGGGGACTGTTTTTAGGGTACAACAAGAACAGACCAGCTTATTTAGTATACCACCCACAGATGAGAAAAGTTTCCAGACACAGGCTGGTAAAATTCATCAAAGAAAATGGTGTTGACCAACAAACACAGACAGATGTTTGGGAGCAAGGGATCCAGAGTGACAGATACCCAATGCAGGCAAATAGACAGGATGTAACACCATTAACTCAGGATATTACCCAAAATGTCACCCCAAGTGACAAAGAGGAAGTTACTCTTCAGGAAACTCAAAATGGAGAGTTTTCAGATTATCTCACTGAGAGTAAAATTGATGGTGAACAAACTGATCATGAACAAACTCAAACAGAGCAAAGTGATCGTTATCCAAAAAGAGAGAGAAGACCCCCAAAATACCTTGAAGATTACCAATCAGAGGCGACACAAATAACTATTGATCATTGCTACAGGGCTGTATTTGGTGTCCCTCAAACATTCAGTGAGGCTCAGAAGTCACCACATGCAGAAAAATGGAGACAGGCCATGAGGGACGAGACTCACTCAAAGAAAACGAAACATTTGAACTGAGCACCCTTCCAGAGAGCAGGAACTCAGTTGGAGGAAAATGGGTATATACACTTAAAGAAAATGAAGGAAAAGAGATTTTCAAAGCAAGGTTTGCAGCTAAAGGCTACAGCCAAACCGAAGGTATAGATTACCATGAAACTTTTGCACCAACAACTAATATAACATCAGTACGAGCATTAATGCAGATAGCGGTTCAGAACGACCTTAAAGTACATCAGATGGATGTCAAAACAGCTTATTTACATGCCCCAATTGAGGAAGAAATTTACATGGATCAGCCAGAGGGGTTTGAACAACAAACAGAAACAGGACAGAAATGTGTGTATAAATTAAAGAAGTCCTTGTATGGATTAAAACAATCAGGGAGAAATTGGTACAAACTCTTGAACGATCATCTTGAACAAGACAACTTTGAACGAAATCTAGTTGATCATTGTGTGTACAGAAAACAAACAGAAAATGACACGATTATCGTGCTCATTTGGGTGGATGACCTGATCATCGCTGCTAGCAGCATTGAGATTTTGGACAGTTTCAAAGAAACAATGAAATCAAAGTTTAACATGAAAGACTTAGGAAAAATATCAAACTTTTTAGGTATACATTTTGAACAAGGAGAAGATGGAATAAAAATGAGCCAAGAGAAATACATCCTAAAAGTGTTAGAAAAATATGGGATGCTAGACTGCAAACCAAGATCCACCCCATGTGAACCAAAACTCGATCACAAAGAAAATCATGAGAGCGACAAAACAAATGTAGTAGATCCTACGAACTATCGCGAGATAGAAGGTAGTCTGATCCATGCTATGACCTGCATCAAAGACAAAACTTTTGAAATTCAAAAGATTTTTTTTTTTTGGACAATAAGTTTTAGAAGGTAAAGAAGATGAGAACAAGGGGGGGTGTTGGAATATGTTCTCATCTTATGTTATTGCTGAGTTATTTATGTGCATGCTATATTGTTGTTGTCCACTAGGGGCAGTGAGTTTCTTGTGTGTGTAAGTAGCGCTGTTCTAGATCTGCTGTAGAAGAAGAGTTGATACACGTGTGCCACTTGTAATAAAGAAGCTACAGCTATCTGACGGAAAGAAGTGTGTTCCATTTCCTGTGGGCGTAGCCCTTTAAGCCACGCCTTTTGGGTTTACCCTGTGCTTTGCACCAACATTTGAAAACTTCTAGTCCACGCCCACCTGCTGTGGGCCCACGCCCTCGGTCCATAAGAACCCCTCTCGACCGAGGAACTGCTCCCAAAATTTTTTCACCAACTGAAGACTACTAACAAGTTAAGAAGACCACTATGGATCCCAGTCAACCACTATTCAAGCGCTGCACAGGATGTATTAGCGGGTACATCCAGAAGGGTGACAAACACCCGTTCTGCGAGTCCTGTCTCGGAGCCGGCCACGCTCGGCAGGCCATGGTCCAGAACCTAACCTGTCGAGCCTGCATGCTTCTGCCGATAGAGGAAAGGCAGCGCCGGTTCAGCCTCTTCCCCCCGACGGAAGTAGGTCTGCAACCGATGGAGGACTCATTCGGCCTCAGCTTCGAGCAGCTGGCTGACTACGGGTCCTCGGGGGTATCTAGCGAGTCCGGCCTGTACTCTCCCGAAGGGTCAGATCCGACTTCGTTTTTTCTCCACATACCGGAGTCAACTAGCCTCCCCGTCACGCAATCTCCCGTGGGAGGTGCGGGGCCGGCCATACCCTCCACCGTGGGAGCAGTCATGCCCGCCGGAGCGGCCGCCACGAGCTGCGCGCCGGGCCCGGCGTCTCCAGCCCAAGTGCCCCTCCAGCCTCAGGACGAGACACCAGGCAGCAGCCGAGCGCCATCCCCTGGGGACCCAGGACAAGAGCAGCCCGACACAGACGAGCAGGACGAGCACGTGTCTCTGAACCGCGCTCTGCCCGGACTGATCAGGTGGGCGGCTAGCGCGTGGAACATGGAGGTCCCTGAAGGCACCACGCCACAGTCCTCCTCACGCCTGGCGGGAAGATTTGCCGCCAAATCGGGGAGCGAGGCGCAGAACATCTGGCCCTGCGTCCCTGAAATCAAAAAGCTGCTGCAGGCACAGTCCAGCGATCCGCTGAAGAACAGAGCTCCGGTCCTGTCTTTCATCCCAGCTACGAAGGTCCAGGGGCTGACAGACCAGATCTTCCCCCCGGTGCCGCCGCTGGAGTCCAGCTTGTCCGGCGTGTTTGGAGTCAAGCCAGCAAAACACGTGGGGACAGTTGTTACACCGCCGTCGGCGGCGGACCAGTTTTCCACCAAGATGCAGGACCGCATCCACAAATGCTCCGCGCAGGTGGGGGCGGTCGCAAATAACATTGCTTTTTTGGCGTATGCGGTCGGGCAGGAGCCGACGCACGAGTCTGCAGGAGCGGCTCTGGACGCCATCACCTACATGTGCGAGCTCCTGGCCACCTGTTCAGCCAGGATCTCAGCGTGGGCCACGCTGCTGCAGCGACAGGTTTGGCTAAAACTGTCCAACTCCATCCCTGAGGATGTTAAGAAGATGCTGCTGCAGGGGCCGATTTCTGCTCAGGGCCTTTTCGGGGAGCACTATAAGACTGTGTTCGAGCAGCTGCAGTCCTCCTCCGACGCCCTGGAACAGGTCCGTAAACACTCAGCTTCGCCTAGAGTGGACCCTCGTGCAACACCCGGGCCGGCGCGCCCGCGCGAGCAGAACAAGCAATACCGCAACCAGCAGAGGTTCTCTGCGCCCTATCAAACTTTCGCCACGCCGCAGCCTCCAGGCACGTCAAAGTTTTACCCGTCCCCATACTCCCAGAAACCCGGGAAAGGCAGGGGAAGGGGCGGCTACCAACCCCCATGGGCCGGCCAGCACCAGAGTGGAAAGAAAGACCAGTGGAAGAAGTGACGGTGTGCGGGAGATGTTTTTCACAGTGTTTTGTTTCAAGCAAATAAAGTTTCTGTTTTTGAAAACAGTGTTCTTTGTTCAAACACGATGGTTGCCTCTTCTCCGAGGCTCGTGAACGCATCTCCGAACTCAGATGACAAAAAACAGTCGATTGCTTCCTCACAAGATGTATCACAGAGCCGGTCTGTACATGCGCTACGTGACCTGCCTGTGAGCCCCCCGCCGCCTCCCCACTCAACTGGGGGAGCGCGCTCACGTGACTGCTTCCAGGCTCAGAGCTCTGAACAGCACGAACGAGTCGGGCACACTTCTGTCTTTCTCTAAAAAGGCTAATTTTCATGAGCCTGGTCTGGACACTTCTGTCCCAGCCAGGACTTTGTCGTCTCTCTCGCCATCCGAGCATGCTTCAGTCACAGTTACTGATTCATTCGGCAAACGTCCCTTTCCAGCCGGGTCTCCCTTGGGCCAATGCGGACTCTGTCCGCATGGCGGCGGTAGAGACCAGTCTATCTCGTCTCAGGCGAAGGAACGTTATGGCTGCCCCGCTGTCGAACCACAGTGCAGCTTGGCTCCAGACTTGCTCGTTAAACAGCTGGTTACGGGGCCTGATTCTGAACGGCTACACTCTGCAGTTTGCAGGGATACCGCCCAGTTTCAATGGGGTCGTGGAGACGAAACTCACGTCCCCGGCTCAGGGCGTGTCGCTGCAGTTGGAACTACAGGAACTACTGACCAAGAACGTCATTTCCGGGGTCCCCTTGGGCGAGGAGCGCACCGGGTTTTATTCAAAATATTTCCTGGTCCCCAAGAAGTCGGGAGGTCTCAGACCGATTCTGGATTTGTCGGCATTCAACAGATACGTTGTCAAACGTCCATTTCATATGTTGACGATAAAACGTGTGCTCGAGTGTGTGACGTCAGGGGACTGGTTCGTAACAATCGATCTCCGAGACGCTTACTTCCATGTACCGATCGTGAAGAAACACCGGAAATTCCTCAGGTTCGCCTTTCAGGGAACCTGTTACGAGTTCAAGCGCCTCCCCTTCGGGTACGCGCTCGCCCCGAGAACTTTCACGAAGGTCATCGAGGCAGCCCTAAACCCGCTGCGGTCGCAGGGGCTGAGGGTAATCTATTACATCGACGATCTATTGCTCCTGTCTCGGTCGAAGACAGAAGCAGCAGAACAGACGCTGATCTTAGTGAATCATTTGACCCAATTGGGCTTTGCCATAAATTGGGAAAAGAGCTCCACTTCACCAGCACAACAAACAGTCTATTTAGGCGTGAGTCTCTGCTCCGTGAGCATGAGAGCTCGCCTCTCAGATCAGAGGAAGGAGTCGCTGACGTCACTCCTTCAGCGTGTCCAGCCCCACAGAACTGTGTCAGCGATCACAATTATGCGGCTGTTAGGGATGATGGCCGCGGCTCACGCTGTTCTAAAACTCGGTTTATTGAACATGCGGAAGTTACAGAGATGGTTTATTCGCCAGAGAATAGACCCGGTCCGCCACAAAAGACGCCGAGTCACGATCCCTCCCTCAGTGAGGACGGACCTTGTTTTCTGGGGGAATCCCAGGACTCTGTCAGAAGGGGTTCCCCTGGGCAAAGTGACGTCACGGAAGACGGTCTTCACCGATGCGTCTCTTTCCGGCTGGGGGGGCACATGCCAATCTCAGACGGTGGGCGGGACGTGGCCACCCGGCACGTCTCTTCACATCAACGTGCTGGAATTATTAACAGTGCACAAAGTTCTGAGGCACTTTGTTCACATGCTTCGACAGCAGGATGTCCTCGTGCACACGGACAACAGAACAGCTGCTGCTTATATAAACCGCGAGGGCGGAGTCCGCTCAGCGCAGCTCCTGAACACAGCCAGGGAGCTGCTCTGCTGGGCTCACGTTCACCTCAGATCACTGAGGGCTGTTTACATCCCAGGTGTTCTAAACAGGGGGGCGGACATCATGTCGAGAGGGGGACCTCTGGACAGAGACTGGACGTTACACCCGGACCTGGTGTCCCAAATCTGGACCAGGTTCGGGAGGGCAGAGGTGGACTTGTTGGCGACGCGAGAAAACTCTCAGTGTCCCCTGTTTTTTTCCCTGAGTCCCCTCGACACCCCCCCGCTAGGGGTGGATGCCTTTGCCCACAAACCATGGCCCAAAACATTAATTTATGCGTTTCCCCCAGTCCCTCTACTATCAGCACTGCTGGAGAGAGTGAAGGAGGAGGGAGTATCAGTAATTCTGATCGCTCCAGAGCGCGTGAACGCACCATGGTTCCCAGTTCTGCAGCAGCTGACAGGCCGCTCCTGGAAGCTCACCTGGAGAGACGATGCTCTCCTGCAGGCAGGGGGCGCAATAAGGAGTCATCCAGTAATAGGTCAGCATCTGTGGGCTTGGATGCTGAACGACAACGCTTAGAAAACCTTGGTTTTTCTAAAGAGGTCATTGGAACCATTCAGGGTTCACGCGCGCAGTCTACAATCGCTGTTTATGCATCAAAATGGGCTGCTTTTCAGCGCTGGTGCTTAGAAAGACAGCTGGACCCATGTTCATGTCATCTGGGCCACATTTTCTCTTACTTACAACTGTTATTGGACAGAAACCTGGCCTTCAGCACCGTTAAAACGTATGCTGCTGCAATCTCTTCATGTCATGAGGGGTTTAATGGCAGTACTGTGTTCAATAATCCCCTAACGAAACGTTTTTTAAAGGGTGCTCGCCGTCTCAGGCCGGTCTCTCGTCCCCTGGCCCCTAAATGGGATCTAGTTATTGTGTTAAATGCTTTAACAAAGGATCCTTTCGAGCCTCTGAATGAGGTTTCATTAAAACTCTTATCACTCAAAACAGCTCTACTGTTAGCATTGACATCAGCTAAAAGAGTGAGCGACCTCTCTGGCCTGTCTGTCTCTCCTTCCTTCCTGAAGATTCAAGGAGATGGGAGTTCTGCTGAACTCAGGCCAAATCCTGCATTTGTACCTAAGATTATCACAAGTTCATTCAGGTCCAGGATCATCACATTGGATGGGTTTTGCCTTCCTCCTCATGCTAATGCTGAGGAAGAGCAGTTGCATTTACTTTGTCCAGTGCGAGCCCTCAGGTGTTATGTGAATCGCACAGCTGCGACACGTAAGTCTGATAGGCTCTTTGTGCATTTCAGAGAGTGTTCTCAAGGTCAACCTTTGACCTCTCAACGGTTGTCACACTGGCTGTGTGAGGCTATTTCCCAGGCCTACATTTCATCTGGTCTACAGCCTCCTGACGGTGTTAGAGCTCACTCTACTCGAGGGTTGGCGACTTCCACAGCTTTACTCAGTGGCGTCTCTGTACAGGATATCTGTTCTGCGGCCTCCTGGTCGTCTGCCACTCCTTTCACCCGTTTCTATCTACAGGACGTTTCCAGCTCCTCCTTGACACATTCGGTTCTCAGGGTTGCTGTAAAATGAATCCTTTATTTTTCGTTATCAATAAAATCATTGATAAACTGACACAGTTGTTTATGTCTTTATTGAGGGGTGCTATTTTTTTTAAATAGCTTTTCTCTCATCATCAGATGATTGCTCACCTGCTTACCTCTTTTGGTGTGGCGGTTGCCAGGACTGGTTATGGTTCAGTCAGACCCAATGGGGCATGGACCATATCATGCTCCGCCCTTTAACCCAAAAGGCGTGGCTTAAAGGGCTACGCCCACAGGAAATGGAACGACGGTTACGTATTGTAACCCTAGATTCCATGAGTGTGGGCGTAGCCCTTTAAGCCTTTGAAGCCCCATTGGCTCCTTGCTTGAAAAATTTTTTATTTGCCATTGGGAGCAGTTCCTCGGTCGAGAGGGGTTCTTATGGACCGAGGGCGTGGGCCCACAGCAGGTGGGCGTGGACTAGAAGTTTTCAAATGTTGGTGCAAAGCACAGGGTAAACCCCCCAAAAGGCGTGGCTTAAAGGGCTACGCCCACACTCATGGAATCTAGGGTTACAATACGTAACCGTCGTTATAGTTTCTTTGGTCTAACCTCGGAAATACTTTTATGCACAGTATGAGCAATGTCAGGTCTTGCTTCTTGAAATATTGTGACCCTCAGCTACCACCGCATCAAATTTTAGATCCTCATTTGTCAAATTGACTTGGTTCTGGTTATTATTTACTTTGCTATGGTTGATAAGCTGTGGCGGCCAGCTTGAATTGGGTTAACTGCAAAAGTAAGTGAGTTGTAAATATATATCCAATGTTTATGGTACTTGTGCAAATACAAGTATAAATAATGGTGCCCTCTTCCTTTGGTAATGAATGATAATGAACATGTTAATTTTTGAAGCCACAATTTATAAATATTTGTTATCTAACAAAAAATTGTTGTTTTGTTGTAAAAAATGTAAAAATAAAAGAAAAACACAGCAGACAGAGAAATAAAAGCATGTGGTAAACCAGCTTATGCACATCCATTGTCTTTTTTTCTATAATTAGGCATAGATTGGCACAAAAGTCAAAATATATTGAAATACACAAACTATAACATAGTCCCCTTGGAATGTTGTCTTCTCTTTAAACTTGGTAATTTGTTGGTTCTTTATTTTAGTAAACACACTTTTTTAAGTCATAGCAAAAGCATTACCTTTCATGACAAAAATCGATTTTAAACTATAAACTATTCAATTGTGTATACCTTAGTTGACTTTGATATTCACATAGGACCTAATGTTTTTTTATTTGATGTTGTTTTCTAAAACAATAAAAAAAAAAAAAATTCTGCTGATCTCAAAGTACATGCTCAATCATCCAGGTACAAAATCCAATAATCAAAAAAGGCGTTCACTTGATTTGATCATGTCCTGGACGACTGAGAATCTTCACCAGCAAAATCCAATAATGGTCAATCAGGTCATCTGGACAGTTCAACTTTTGTGGAAAGACGTTTCACCCTCTATCCGAAGGGCTTTGTCAGTCTGAGGAGTCCCAAGTAAACTATTTTCCCCACTAACCAGTTACACCATCTTATCTTCAGCAACCTGGTTGATCCACTAAAGGAGTATACTGCTTAGTGGGGGAAACAGTTTACTTGGGACTCCTTAGACTGATGAAGCTCTCCGGATTGAGAGCAAAATGTCTTTCCACAGAAATGAAAGTGTTCAGATGACCTGACTGACCATTATTGAATTTCAGCTGATGTTTCCACTTGCTCTGTTATCAGCAATGAACAGCTTTGAGTTGTGGGATTTTTTGTTGTTGCAGTGGCTGCCTAAAATGTATTCATTTTATTTATCTTATAGTACTAGGTAGCCTTGCATCCCATTAAATATGGTAAATGGAGCTTATTTATACAGCACTTTCCAGCCCCCTGTGAGGAGCCCCAAAGTGCTTTACAATACCAACCATCCACCCATTCATTCAGACATTCATACACCGGTAGTGGTAGCCTGCCTTGCAAGGCGCCATCCAGACCTACCGGGAGCAATTTGGGGTTAAGTGTCTTGCCCAGGGACACAACGACACATGGTGGGCGGATGCGGGATTCGAACCTCCAACCTTCCGATCGGGGGTCGACTGCCATTACCACTGTGCCACGGCCGCCCCCATATATAATAAATATATTATATGACTGATGAGAAGTTGGCCAAAGAGCCCCAACAGAAATCAAATTCCTGTAAGAGAAGAACTTGAATTCACTCTGCTGCTTTTAATTATATTTTCATTCTCCTGACCTGACTGCTCAAAGTGTTCCTTCGGTACTTAAGCTTAGACTGCAGAGCTTTTGAACTTTCTAACCACCATTCTCACTCACTATTCCACTAAGGTGACGAAGAATTGGGTCAAATAAGTTTTTTTGTGTGTGTCCTGCAGTGACCTAAAGGTATGAAGGAGACATGTAATCTTGGAAAAGGAGAACTAAATTGTAAAAAAAAAAGAAAAAATCTGGATTACTCATTCATTTAAATATTAAAACATTCAAAACTTCTATTTTTAATTGTATATTTGATAAGCATTTGCTTTTTGTCATTGTTTTTTTAATCCTTGAAAATCAGCTAACTTCAGTAACAATTGCAAATTGTACCAGATTTTTTTAAGGTAGACACTTGCCATGTTTTATTTTATAGTCCTGGTACATTTGCACTTACGTACATTTTGTTGAAACAAACCATTTAACCACTGGTAATAAGTGCCAGCTCCTTGCATCTGTGAACAGAAAAAAAAAAAAAACAGAAGAATGAATGGACAAAACACGGAGCTTCTCAGGGAAATGTGATACTTCGATGTCTTGCCAAAACATGTACACACTGAGCTGGTAAATGAGCAACTGCTGCATCAGTTGGACTACCTCCAATTTAATAATGTCGCCTTGAAGTGACCAAACTGAAAATGGAGAATTTTCCTAAAGGGTAAAGGCTACATTAGTCTATTTACAGGGAAAGGAAGATTTATTTATTTATTGTCATAACAGAAAATTACTGCTGCAAAATACAGCTGTTGATGCATACAAGTCTTTGTGCAATAATTGTTTCGATCTACAAGGCAACAAAATAACCTCTATTATATATTTCAAACACCAGTAAGTACTTGTTTCAGTCAGTTATATCACATGTCTTGCTGACAGCAGGTTGAAAAAAAAAATCAATCATGCATTTGCATAAGGATTCTCGATACATTGCATGAATGAAATCAAAAACCTCATTCTAGTTTGATATTTTACACTGAAGTTGAAACACATTGTTATTATTCACACCCAAATCAGTCAAGCAAGCCTTTTTTAAATGTCCCTAATAAAACAAAACCTTTAAGAATAGACAAAGAGCCTCATTGAAAAGCTTCTCAAGTTCTGTTTATCTGATTAAAAATGACATATGTTATTTATACGCTTTTTCCTACCAATGTCCCCATTGTTAAACCACAGGAGCTGCTAAAGCAAACAACTGTGAATCTAAAAAGAGACTTTTACTGCAGTGGCAGCATTGTAGCTTGTAATGCTTTATAGGTATGTATTTGAGATTGTGAAGCTCATTTATAATATCTGAAACAGAAAGCAGATTGAAGGCATTAGTCAAGCAGTAAATATTCATGCAGACATATTACAGGGTGCACAGGTATTAAATCTGAAAACAGACTTTTCTGCTAAGATTTTATTTAAATTTAAGGAACCTCAATCTTTTATCTTCAATTGAGTAACATTTTTACAGAACAAAGCAGTACTTAGAAAATGTTTCCACTAGTAATGTATTCAAGTTTAAGCATACTGGAGAACCTTGCTATAACCATTTGCTTTAGGTTACTGCAGCCAGCTATTGATTTCATGCCGATTAGAGAGACAAGTGAGATCAGCCTTCGAGCCTTCTTGGAAATCATCAGTGCTCCTCAACTTTTGTTTCCCAAAATGCTGATCTCTTTAGAATGGGGAAAACAATACCTTCTTTTTTGTTGTAAATAAAAATGCTTCATTTTGTCATTCAAATGAACTGTGAATGTCTTTGGGAAACTGAAGTAAAGGGGTTAAATAGTTGTAGAAATATACAAATACAAAAATATTTCAGTTTTCCATCCATCCATCCATTTTCTTCAGCTTATCCGGGGTCGGGTCGCGGGTGTAGCAGCCTAAGTAGAGAGGACCAGACTTCCCTCTCCCCAGCCACTTAGGCCAGCTCCTCCAAGGGAATCCCAAGGTGTTCCCATGCCAGCTGCGAAGCATAGTCCCTCCAGCCTGTCCTGGGTCTGGGTCTCCTCCTGGTGTGATGTGCCTGGAACACCTCACCAAGGAGGCATCCTAACAAGATGCCCGAGCCACCTCAGCTGGCTCTGCTCTACTCTTGAGTCTCTTGCAGATGACCAAGTTTCTCATCCTATCTGTAAGGGAGAGTCCAGACACCCTGCAGAGAAAACTCATTTTGGCTGCTTGTATCGTGATCTTGTTCTTTCGGTCACAACCCAACGCCCATGATGACCATAGATGAGGGTAGGAACATAGATCGACTGGTAAAGAGAGTGCCTCACCTTTTGACTCAGCTCTGTCTTAACCACGACAGACTGGTTCAGCGCCCGCTTCACTGCCGATGCTGCACCTGTCTGCCAATCAATCTCTTGCTCCATTTCCCCCCCATTTGTGAGCAAGACCTCAAGATACTTAAACTCCTACACTTGGGGCAGGACCTCCGCCCCGACCCGGAGAAGGCACTCTACCCTTTTCCCGCTCAAGACCATGGCCTCAGACTTGGAGGAACTGATCCTCATCCCGGTCACTCCAGCTCCAGTGAAAGCTGTAGATCATGACCTGATGAAGCCAATAGGACCACATCATCTGCGAAAAGCAGAGACGTGATCCTAAGGCCAACAAAATGGATCCCCTCAACACCTTGGCTGCACCTAGAAATTCTGTCCATAAAAGTTATGAACAGAATCATGACAAAGGGCAACCTTGGCAGAGTCCATCTCTCACCGGGAACAAGCCTGACCATGCCGGCAATGTGGATCAAGCTCTGACACCGGTCATACAGGGAGACCTAACAGCTTGTATCAAAGGGCCTGGTATCCTATACTCCCGGAGTACCCCCCACAGGGTTCCCCAAGGGACTCAGTCAAATGCCTTCTCCAAGTCCACAAAGCACATGTAGACTGGTTGGGCAAACTCCCACGCACCCTCCAGGACCCTGCTGAGGGTGTAGAGCTGGCCCAGTGTTCCACGACAAGGACGTAAACCGCACTGCTCCTCCTGAATCCGAGGTTCGACTATCTGATGGACCCTCCTCTCCAGAACCCCTGAATAGACCTTACCAGGGAGGCTTAAGAGTGTGATCCCCTTGTAATTGGAACACACTCTGCGGTATCCCTTTTTGAATAGGGGGACCACCACCCCAGTCTGCCAATCCAGGGGAACTGCCACCGATGTCCACGCGATATTGCAGAGTTGTGTAAGCCAACACAACCCTATAACATCCAGAACCTTAAGGAACTCTGGGCGAATCTCATCCACCTCCGGGGACCTGCCGCCGAGGAGCTTTTTAACCATGACATCAGCACCAGAGACTGGAGAGCCCGACCCAAAGTCCCCAGGCTCCGCTTCCTCAATGGAAGTTGTGCTGGTGGGATTGAGGAGGTCTTTGAAGTATTCTGCCCATTAACCCATGACATCCCAAGTTCAAGACAGCAGCACACCATCCCCACTATAACCATTGTTGATGGTGTACCGCTTCCCACCCTTATTTCATTTTTTTATATTGGAAAGTAAAATGTTATAATTTTTGTTTGTGAAACAATGTGGAAACTGGCTATGTCAGAGTGTAACTAAATAAACAGTAAGTTATTTACTCTATCATATTATCTATTATTTTTTACTTGGGAATGTTCTCCACTCTTCAGTTGCCAGATCTTGTTTTGTCCACTGCTGCCTCAGACAGCTGATCTTGGCTAAGAGGAGATCATTTACCTCTTGTTTTGACTCTCATCTAGAAATTGGGACATTTTCGTGAGGACAAGGTATTCTGTTCAGGTCTAAACAGTTGGGCTGTTTTTCTTTGGACCTCCCTTATCAGAAAGGTGTTACCGTCCACAGAACTGCGTCCTCCCTGCTTGTTATACCATTCTGGGTACACTCCATAGAAGTTGTGCATCCAAACCCCAAAAGATCCAAATTTTTCCAAATGTTCAAAGTGGTCAGACATACACTAACAATCATTGCACATAATCTCTGAGCTCAGCAAAGCACTGATATGAACAATTCCATTCAAGTTCAAATCAACCTTTATTTATACAGGTTGGTGTCACTGAGACTTGACGATTCATTTACAAGAGAGACCTGTTTTAAACAAAGAACACAGATGACAACAATGACTGATGCTCTTGACTTTCATGCACTGCTGTAGGTGAAAGGTCCATGTGTGATTAAAAGCGGACTTCCCAAATAGAAAGTTAAAATGACATTTTTCACATGTCAGGTAGTTTACCTTTGACACTCTTGTAAGAGTCCGATAATTCTCAATCAGGTCATCTGGACAGTTTCTTTTTAGTAGAAACGTTTCACCCTCACTCCAGAGGGCTTCATCAGTCAGAGTCACTGGTGGGCAACGGTAATTAAAAAATTAGTTCCACAATTTCTAAAACGCTTATTAATTTTTTTAGGTCCACAATTTCAAAAGCACAAATGTCTTATGAAAATTAGGGGAAGCTAATCTAATCCGCTATTTAT
>JBBPBX010042807.1:15293-28226 GCA_038048925.1 Garcialebias charrua | reverse complement strand
TGATGCGCAAAACGACAGATGGAAACAGATTTGCCGACTCAGTTCTGCCGTAGCGAACACACGTCACGTGACTGATCAGCTGTTTCCGCTCCGGACAACATGTAACATCGCTAAAACTAGTTGGCATGACAGAATAAATACAACTTGCCCGATAGCAACACATACCTGAAATATTCTCTCCATTTTGCCGAGATGTGTGGTCGGGTTCTGTTTTCAACCGCTACTTCCTGTTTACTGTAGACATGCGTAACGCTGACGTCTGACGTAATGACGCTGTGCGTGGCCCGGTAGATGCGATTCAAGCCAGTTGATGGAAACACTTCTGATCCGCATTAATTTGTATTTACATTTTTGCGAGATTTCAAAAATTAGCTCAAAATTCGAAATGAAAATAGATGGAAACACGGTTACTGAGGGCTTGACAGAGCTATGTGGCACTCATGGTAATTATGTGACAAGAGTTGAGTTTATGGCCTCATGGAGGATTATTTTTTTAATTTACCAGGCTTTGCATGTGAAGACATGCCTTGTTTTTAGACCTTTATGAAGCCTAATGGAAACTAAAATATCGTCAGATGTATCATTTGCAACGAGCTGTGCACGTCCCAAGGTAAAATCATGGGGAAAGTATTAATTGGCTTTGAGATTGAAAAAGAGAAAAGCATTGCTCCACCCAGAGTGACCAGGGGGATTGGTGAACATCTGTATTCTAAATGACTGCAGTCACCCAGGGAAGAGATCACAGCACACTCAGCAATGGTCCTGTTCCTAACCATATGGCCTTTTCATCTCTAGTTCACACCCCTGCATGGTGTGTCAACCAGTTAGGGCCTTGTTTATTAAGCGACGCCACATAAATGACCCCTGAGTGCCTCAGATATCTCTTGTTGCAATTTGTTTGAACAGTTACTTGTCATTGCTTAATTGGGCAAAGCTAATAGTTAAATAATCATCACTCCTCTGTAGCTTTTTTCTCTCAGCTGTTCCCTCTTTATGTCCAGGACATGATGGTTATGTACGGCCCTCAATGCAAAGTCAATGTAAAAGCCAATTTCCTAAAGCAAGTGCTAGTAGAACCTTGACCTGAAAACGTGCCTTGTTGGGGGTAGGTTTCAAAGTCAGCTTTTCTAATTATGTCAGTATACACTGTTGGATATATTGCAGTAAATGCAAGTCATTTTAACACACCAGAGCTTGTATTGTCCAGTAAATGTGAATGGGTCAATATCCAAATTGGGAAGGTAAAAGGAGGAATTATCTGTTAAAATAAGAAACACTGGAAAATTCTCAGCAATATATTAGGATGTAAAGGAGTCTTAGAGTCCTGAGGGGAAAAAAAACAAAACAAAAAAAAACAATAAAACAAATACTGTAAAAAGGTCACATATATTTTTAAGTAAACACACACAAATGCACACACATACACACACAAATTACTCAGTGGACAACATTACAAAATGCATGTAGTAGTTTAAGGAATCATTAAGAAAATAAGCTTGAAGGAATTTATTTGAGGAGGAATGGTGGTGCAGAGGTTAGAGAAGTCGAGCCTGTGATCAGAAGGTCGCTGTTCAACTCCTCGGACTGACAACATCAAAATGTGGATGGGAAAGGTGAAGCCTCCCTCATTTATCCCATTTTGGGCTCATGAGCAAGCCTGTTAACCCACACCATCTGCTCGGGAGAGCAGATGGTGTGTGCAGCCCTCTGCCTAGATGGAAGCCCTCTGTTCCACACAAAGGGCTGTGGTAGCTTGGTGGTCTGTGGTTGTGTCAGGAAGGACATACGGCATAAAAACAATTGTAAAAACTTCATGCAAGTTAGGCCGCTGTGGCGACCCCTTAAGAAGGGAGCAGCCAAAAGAAAAAAAATAAATTCTCAGAGACTTCAACGTTATCAAATAATCAAAATACATAGCGGCACCGTGGCACAGTTTATTGAGCTACCATCTCTCAGCAGGAAGGCTGTCAGATCAAATTCCAGCTGGAGTCCTTTTTGGATGGAGTTTGCATGTTTTCTTGGTGCATGTGTGGGTTCCCTTATCAGTCATGTCACTCGGTGCAACATAATTGCTATGGGAAATTGCACCCCCGCACGATTACCTGAAGGAATACACTCACGCCTTTATGGCAGGGGTGTCAGCGTCACGCCAGAGTCCCCTCCCTCTGGGTATTTAAGACGCGGACGCACATCCTACTTCCTCTTATTGCCCTTCACCTCGCTTAAACCTGAACACTCTTCTCGGATCTTCTCTGTTGTTCATCGCTCGACCAGAGGTGAGCTTGCTCCCTACACAGAGCGTACAGAGAATTTTTTCCTGCGGACTGCCGGGCTGGCGAAAGCTGGTCCGGCACATTTTTCCTTCACCCCGAAGTTTTCTTCTCCTCTCTCCACAGACTGCTTCGCTCGACGGCGCTGACTGCGCGACACCGCTACCCTGCTAACGAGTAGCAGGCTAGCTGGCAAAAGCGACGCGAGGAGGGAGACGTCTCCGGACAACGTTAGCACTGCTAACGAGCTTAACTCTTCTCAGCCATGGCTCCTGAGAAGGTAATGCGAAAACCCAAAACTCAAAGAAGACCAGCAGGCCAGCGAGCCCCAGCTCCCGTGCCTTTTCTCTTCTGCCTTTCTACTGCTCGGTTAGCGAACGCTAACTGCAAGGCACGCTACCTGCTAAGCTAACAAGTGTAACAGGCCAGCAGTCGCGAGCAGCTCAGCGAGAGGACGTCCTCGGACGAGGAACTCTGGCAGGCTGTGAGCTCCGGCTCCCAAACCTGCTTCAGCGGATCTGGCTACCCCCTTTTCAGCAGCGGACACCCACGAGGCCTGTCTGGTCTTCTCAGGGATGCTACACGCGAAGACACTCAAAGTTTTTCTCGCGGATGACCCCGGAGAAAGGAGAGTGGAAATCGAGTAACCCTACTGCTATCTGGCTAGCTCCCACGGTTAACATGGCTAACCAGGAGCACCCATGACAACATGGGGCGGACGATCAACATTGCTAACACGATTAGCGTGGCTACGAGCGGACAACGAAGGACTCCATCGTGAGGTATGTGAAAATGCTTGGTCTAGCTTGCTAGCTAACCTTCTCATATTTTGCCTGTTTCGCTATCCTGTACGGCCGAATCGACGGTAGAATTCATCACATAACTAAGTGTTTTTTACAGATGCTATGCTGCTTGAGGGCCCGTCTTAGCAGCGCTAGCGGGCTCACGAGTGCCTCCACGTTTAGCCCTGGCTAACAAGGAGGCTCCTTGTCCAACACAGTCCAGGAGGAGGAATTTTCAGCTACCTGTTCAGTTGCGCTACCTGGTAGTTTTCCTATGCCCACGACGAGAACATCGTGATGCAAAAAACCAAGATGGCGGCGCGTGCAAAGGCTGCGGCTTCTCTCTCTCCCGACAACACGGTGTTTTCGTCTTCTTTGTCCTACATGCCGCAATGTGCCGGCACGTCTTCGTCATGTTTACGTGTTCAAGAACGCAAGTATAGCCGTGAGTTCCTGCTTGATGTCGGAAAAACCGCTCATTTGGGAATAAACAGTGACCTCCAGGAGAAGCTACGTGAGCTGGAAGAGAAGCTAAACGAGTTTCGTGACTGCGGCCTGCTCTGGAAGCCAGCCCCGAGCCTCAATTCATCACGCCCGCCGTGGGAGCGCCACAAGCGGCTGGACAGTAAGCGGAAGCCGGCCCTGAGCCTCCCTTCTTCGCGGCCGCCGTGGAAGCGCCACAAGCGGCTGGACAGAAAGCGGAAGCCGGCCCTGAGCCTCCCTTCTTCGCGCCCGCCGTGGAAACGCCACAAGCGGCGTGACAGAAAACAGAAGCGGGGTAAACGCGGAGGTGTCAGAGCTAGGCTAGCAGCTAGCCCACACAAACCGGCGATCCCATCCATGGTTTTGGCTAACGTGCGCTCCTTGGACAATAAACTGGATTATATACGCCTGCTACGAACGACACAAAAGACTGTGAGAGACTGCTGTGTGTTTGTATTCACGGAAACGTGGCTCAACAACAACGTTCCGGACCATGCTGTCCAGCTAGGGGAGCTAACATGCTACAGAGCGGACCGAACCCCCGAGGGAGGTAAGACAAGGGGAGGGGGGCTCTGTGTTTACATCAACAAAGCATGGTGCCTGGATGCTGCTGTGGTCTACAAACACTGCTCATCTTTAGTGGAGTTCATGACTATTAAATGCAGACCGTTCTATTTGCCGAGGGAGTTTACAGCTGTTTTGATTGTTGCTGTATATATCCCTCCAAGCTCCAACAGCAAAGTTAGAAGTGAGGCTTTGAATGAACTATATCTGCACATCAGTGAGCAACAAACAGCCCATCCTGATGCTTTTCTCATCACGGCTGGTGATTTCAACCATGCAGATTTAAAGAGTGTATTTCCAAAAACATACAAAAACATAAACTTTGCAACAAGAGGAAACAACACACTGGACCAAGTTTACACCACCATGAAAAATGCCTACAGAGCCCTCCCCCTCCCCCACATTGGTGCTTCTGACCATATCTGTGTTATGCTAAAGCCAGCATACAGGCCGCTGGTGAAAGTCACAAAACCAGTCCGCAAGCAGATACGAGTGTGGCCAGAGGGGTCTTCAGAGGCACTCCAGGACTGTTTTGACACCACAGATTGGGGTATGTTCAAAGAAGCTGCTACCACAAACAACAACACATGTCTCCAGGAGTACTCAGACACTGTATGTTCATACATCGCCAAGTGCATTGATGATGTTACCAACCTCAAAACCATCACTGTTCGGGCTAATCAGAAGCCATGGCTGACAGCTGAGGTTCACAGACTCCTGAAAGCCAGGAATGCTGCCTTCAAAGCGGGAGATCAGGTGGGCCTGAAGGCAGCCAGAAAGAACCTGACCCAGGGCATCAGTGAGGCCAAGGAGCAGTATTCCAGGAAAATAGCTCACCGTTTCAAGGACAGCAAGGATACACGCAGTCTGTGGCAGGGAATACAGACCATCACAGACTACAAACCCCCCCCCCAGACCTGTGACAGCTCAACCTCTACGCTGAATGAACTGAATGAGTTCTTCGCTCGGTTTGAGGCAAGTAACAGCACACCTGCACAAAAATTCCCCCCCTCTCCTGATGGCCAGGTGCTGGCGCTGTCCTCAGACAGCGTAAGGCGTTCATTCATCAAGATTAACGCCCGGAAGGCCTCTGGTCCTGACAACATACCTGGTCGTGTGCTGAAAGACTGTGCAGGGGAACTCGCAGCGGTCTTCACGGACATCTTTAACATCTCGCTGAGTCAGGCCATCGTCCCCACCTGTTTCAAAGCCACCACCATCATCCCTGTCCCAAAGAAGGCAACGCCCGCATGCCTCAATGACTATCGCCCAGTAGCACTCACCCCCATCCTGATGAAGTGCTTTGAACGGCTAGTCATGAAAAGCATCACATCTGTCCTCCCTGCCTCCCTGGATCCCTTCCAATTTGCATACCGACCTAATCGCTCAACCGACGATGCCATCTCCTCTGCCCTCCACACAGCTCTCACACATCTGGACACGAAGGACTCTTATGTTAGAATGCTGTTCATCGACTTCAGCTCGGCATTCAACACCATCATCCCCCAACAGCTCATCCATAAACTGGACAGTCTGGGGCTGAACACCTCAATGTGTAACTGGCTGCTAGACTTCCTGACCGGGAGACCACAGACAGTACGGATCGGGAGTAACACATCTAGCACCATCACATTGAACACAGGGGCCCCACAAGGATGTGTGCTGAGCCCCCTTCTATTCACCCTGCTAACACACGACTGCACACCATCGTACAGCTCCAACCACTTCATCAAGTTTGCGGACGACACAACAGTGGTGGGTCTCATCAGCAACAACGATGAGACGGACTACAGGAACGAGGTGAGCCGCCTGGCCTTGTGGTGCGGACACAACAATCTCACTCTCAACGTGGAGAAGACAAAGGAGATTGTTGTGGACTTCAGGAAGAGGGATGCCCAACATGCCCCTCTGACCATCAACAGCACCGCAGTGGAGAGAGTGGACAGCACCAAGTTCCTGGGAGTGCACGTCTCAAAGGACCTGTCCTGGAGCAGGAACACTGCAGCACTGGCGAAGAAGGCTCACCAGCGCCTCTACTTTCTCCGCAAGCTGAAAAGGGCTGGAGCTTCAACCTCCATCATGTGCACCTTCTACAGAGGTGCCATAGAAAGTGTCCTGACCAGCTGCATCACTGTGTGGTTTGGTGCATGCACTGCATCCTGCCGCAAGAGCCTCCAGCGCATCGTGAAAGCAGCTGAGAAGATCGTCGGCACCTCCTTGCCCTCACTGCAGGACTTACACAGCAAACGCCTCACTCGGAAAGCCCACCGCATGGCAGGTGATCCCACACACCCACTACACAGCCGCTTTAGACTGCTGCCATCAGGGAGGAGACTGAGGAGTCTCCAGGCTCGTACCAGCAGACTGAGAGACAGCTCTGTTCATCAGGCAGTCAGAATGCTAAACACTCTGCCTGCTCTGCCTCCCCTCCCATTTGAACTGCCTTAACACAAAAAACTTTCTCACACATTACCACTCAACACAAAGTTTTTAACACTGGACTCTGTGTCATCAAACGGGTTATTCACTAAACTCTCGGTCATGTGTTCATTCAGTTTGCACTACTTCTCATATTTGCACTAATGTTTGTATTACATTACTGCCTATAGTCATACTACTGTTTACATTCACTGTTTACATTTATTAATACTGTTTACATTTATTACTACTGCTTTACATTTATTACTACTGTTTACATTTACACTACTTTTATCTACACTACTGCAGATACATATACAGCATTCTCTGACTAGCCTTATCTAAGGATGCCAAATGTGCCTTATGTGCCTTACTTCATATGCCACTTTGCCTCTATACCAACATCAACTACCTCATACATATACTGTGTACATTAACTTATATGCTGCTGTGCCACTCTTTGCAAATGTCAATGCTAGAACCTTCAGTTTATTTTATAGATATACTTTTTATACTTTTTATACTACTATGCAAAAACTCAGGACAGTATTACACTTTTATTATTTCATTTTATGCTTATGTTCATTGGGTGTTTGGTGTTTTAGGGGTGTTTGGTGTTTCAGTGTTGGTGTTAATTTTCATACTTTTATACTATTATGAAAAAACTCAGGACAGTGTTACACTTTTTTTACTATTTTATGCTTATGTGTATTAAATGTTTTAGTGTTTAGTGTTTAGATGGTTACTGTTGCACCGAGGGACTGAGAGAAATGCAATTTCGGTCCTGTGTATGTCCTGTACATATTGCAGTTCTGACAATAAAGTTGACTTTGACTTTGACTTTGACTTTGATGCTGAGAGCTTATCCACCCATGAGGCTATGAATGACTCTCTGACATTAACCATGTCAGGACCCGAGGGACACTGGTGGGGTGGACAAGGACGAGTGGCCTCGGTGCTGCAGGCCCACCAGGCAGAAAAGCTGCAGGAGCTGCAAGGGGCCACCAACAAAAAGAAAAGTCTGAGATGCCCTTGCACCATTACAGTCGTTCTCACTCACAGGGGGAGAGAAAATGCCGAACTTTTACCACCAGTACCTTTGTTAGAGGAGCACAGACTAGCTGGTTTGGAACGTTTAAACACACAAGAACACTCAGACCCTTGTGTAATAAAGAGAAATTGCCATCCACACACGACAATAAAGTCTTAGACTACTGAATGCATCCTGGTCCCAAAATGGGAACAGGGCTTCAGGTTTGTCCGCCCACGCGGTACGGGAACCTGACCTTTTGAGCCCAGACTTCACTTGTAAAACGCTACAAGGAGCTGGTGGTATGTGTGTGCGCACTAAACATAACTCGTCTACTGTATGTGTAATAAAAAACAAACACTGTTTCATGCATATACAAGAATGAAAGTACCAAAGCACAGACTGCCCTGGTTCTTCACTCGAGCCCCACTTTTGTGAAACACAAACTACTAGGTCAGACTATTAACCGCAGTAGGACACACGAGTTCTGCCTGAGACATTCAGATCTCGCAATGTCTTCTGTTGGGCAGACCAGCATGCAATAGAGTATGCAAGAGGGGTCGAAGGCCACCCCTCCCGCACTCAAACATGACAAGCAGCAGCTAGACATCCCTTCCAGGCTCATGGCACACGCACAGGCCTGGAGGGCGTGTCTGCCAAACAAATGGGTCATGACGACGGTGCGTCGTGGGCTCAAGTTGCAGTTCATCAAAGGACCCCCGCCCCTTCATGGGGGTGCTGTGATTGGACATTAACCCAGCACACGCGCACGTGCTGAGGGAGGACGTGTCAACGATGCTACAGAAAGGAGTAAAAAGTATTGTTCCAAAACACAAACTACGCTCCGGTCATTGCAGCAAGCTCTTCCTGATGCCCAAAAGAGATCAATCCCTGAGGCCGGTCCTGGATCTCAGGACTCTGAACAAGAAAATAAGAACTTTCAAGTTTAAGATGTTCACACTGCGGCAGGTCCCCCAGTCCGTGAGACCTGGAGACTACGCATGTACAGTGGATTTGAAAGACGCCTATTTCCATGTGGGCGTGTGGAGGAGGCACAGGAAATTCCTCCGGTTTGCCTTCGAAGGGAAGGCTTATGAATGCAAAGCCTTACCCTTCGGTTTGAAGACTGCTCCTCGTACATTTACTAAATGTCTGGACGCAGCCCTGACCCCTCTTAGGAATCAAGGAGTCAGGATTATGAACTACCTGGATGACCTCCTGGTTCTGGCCGGAAGCAGAATACAGGCCCAGTCACACTCCTGCAGGGTGATCTCTCACCTGGAGTCTCTCGGTTTTGTCATAAACCTACAAAAGAGTGACCTGACCCCATCACGGATTACCGTATTTCTGGGAGTGCAGGTCGACACCATCCGGTACAGAGCATGGCTCTCAGAGGAACGTGTTTCCTCGATTCGCCGTTGCCTGGCAAAGTTTAAACTGAATCAGCGGGTCCCCCTGAAAACGTGCCAATGCCTTTTAGGCCTCTTGGCGGCAGCCATTCCCTGTGTGCCACATGCATTACTGAAGATGCGGGCCCAAATATGGCTAAACCAACAAACACGACCTGCCCCGTCTGGGCGAGCAGGAAAGTTTAGAATTAATTCAGAGTGCCTGATGGCCCTGGAACCTTAGAGGGACCTGTCTGTATTCACGGAAGGGGTCCCGTCAGGTAGGGTGTCATCCCGTGTGGTCATCACGACGGACGCCTCGAAAACAGGATGGGGGGCAGTCTGCAGAAATCAGAATGCCTGAGGCCTCTGGAATGAGCAGGAAGCAAGATTGTACATCAACTTCCTGGAATTGTTGGCCGTATTCCTGTCAGTAAAATACTTCTTTGGTAAAGATCTGATTGCGGGACAGCACATCCTGGTGAAATCAGATAACAAAACCACGGTGTCCTTCATTAACTGGGAAAGGGGAATGAGATCCCAAGCTCTCCTCAGCCTGACACAGAGGATGCTCACACGGTACGCTCCAAGATTATTGTCGCTCTGGGCGACGCATGTTCCGGGTGAACTAAATTACGGAGCGGGCCCTCTCAAGAGGGCCTCTTTTGGCATCAGAATGAAAACTGAACGCACGAGTCGTGGATCAGGTCTGGTCACGGTTTGGGAGAGCCTCGGTGGACTTGTTCCCATGCAGAGCCAACTCACAATGTGACCTCTACTTCTCTATGAGGAAAACAGATGCACCGTTGGGAACGGATGCTTTGGCCCATGATTGGCCAGCAGGCGTGCTGTATTATGCTTTTCCACCTGTCCCTCTGATTCAGGTGACACTGGAACATATACGGAAGGGAGCCCTCTCCCTGATACTGATAGCCCCCAGGTGGCCACAGAAACCGTGGTTCCCGGAACTGATCTCAATGTTGTCAGGGATACCATGTTGCCTTCTTACAGAGATCAAAAAAAGGCATTCAATACAGGATCAACTGGACTTTATTTGTTGCAGAAAACGTTTCGACTTCTGTCCAGAAGTCTTTTTCAATTCTGAATGGAAGCGTGTGAGAACGAGAAGTTTTATACAGGCTTAAGTCACGCACCAACATATGAAATTGGAAACTGAAATCCATCCATCCATCCATTTTCTTCCGCTTATCCGGGGTCGGGTCGCGGGGGTAGCAGCCTAAGTAGTTCTTACAGTTCTTACAGAGACCTGCTGACTCAGGCACGTGGGCAGCTTCTACACCCACGTCCGGAGCTGTGGCAGCTTTCAGCCTGGCCACTGAAGGGAACTGGCTGAGGGCCTAAGGCTTGATCGTCATTTTTTTTCCAACAACAACAGCATACACAAGGGACATATCCACGCAAGCTCCCGAGCAGGCGTACGCACGTTTCTGTGGTTCTTGTTCCTTTGGCGACACTTACAGGTGTTTCAGAGAAACTGAAGCCCCACAGTCTGTGGTTGACTTTAAGAGCGGCTTGAAGACCTTTCTTTTCAACCGAGCATACTCTTCCTCCTCATGATTCTACTTTTGATCTGAGTTGATACTGTTGTTGATTTTAATTGTTTTATTATTTGTCTTATTGACATTCAAATATGTTGCACCTTGTAGCACTTTGAGATTTCCATTAATGAAAAGTGCGTTATAAATTGAATTCATTATTATTATTATTATTATTATTATTATTATTATTATTATTAACAGTTCAAGATGTGTAAATGATTAATATTCCCTCCAAACACACGATTAACAAGTATTACATCCACATGACGCAGTGAAATAAAGGACGCGCAACGTTGTGCCAAAAATAAATTTAACAGGAACGGATTCATTCAGCCTTACTGGAGGTTATAATAAATAGTGTAACACGCAACCTTGGTGTTTATGTTTACTTGGGAGATGTTCAGTGGAAGGGTTCCCCTCTCCTCTGACAGTTCTCCAACATCAGGATGGGCCTCTTTGACAGTCCTAGTGAATTGTCTGTTCAAGAAGCAGATGAGGGACTCGTGCGTGCCCCTTGTACATATGATTTTTTTTTTCCCTGGGGACCTGGAAGGTTACCCTGTGCTTGAAATGGGTTCTCTATCTCCACATTGCCATCTGATTGCCAGTGGCGTAATTGGTCCCTTGCTCTTTTCCTCCTGCTTCTCAAGATTTCCAGGGAAAAAGGAGATGATGAGTAATCACACTAGCGGAGCACACTTATGCTGTCTCTAGCTGGTGTTTCATCTATGTGTCCAGTGGTAACATCAGGCTGATGTTTCTGCATGTGGCATTTTTCTTCTCAGGCTGTGCTCTCTACATACCTTGTAGAGAGCGGCTGGGAAATAATAATAATAATTATAATTAATTCAATTTATAACGCACTTTTCATTACTGAAAATCTCAAAGTGCTACACATATATTGAATGCTACACACATTCATAAACCGGTGGCGGAGGACTACCATGCAAGGTGCTTTCCAGACCTACCGGGAGCAACTCAGGGATAAGTGTCTTGCCCAAGGACACAACGACACATGGTGCGGGTCCCGGGAGTCGAAACGCCAACTTTCTGATCGGGAGACGACTGCCATTACCACTACACCACGGCCGCCCGGAATGCCTGCCATATTAAGGCAGATGTTTTCACATGCATTTTACTGAGCATTTCAAGGGCGTGATTGAATTACATTCCCATAGCAATTATGTTGCACCGAGTGACATGACTGATAAGGGAACTGAAAGTTATGCATCATAACTCATGTTTCCTGAAGGAAGGGAACGAGGTGCAACATACCTGGCCCTTTCAATGCTGAAAGCTCGGTGAAGTGCATTTTAGAGGACGATGGATGGGCGTCAGCGTCTTAAATACCCAGAGGGAGGGGACTCTGGCGTGACGCTGACGCCCCTGCCATAAAGGCGTGAGTGTATTACTTCAGGTAATCGCGTGGGGGCGCAATTTCCCATAGCAATAATGTTGCACCTCGTTCCCTTCCTTCAGGGAACATGAGTTATGGTGCATAACTTTCAGTTTTCTTTGGGTTCACTGGTTTTCTCTCACAGACCTAAAATGTTAGGCTGAATGGTAACTCTAAATTGTCCCTAGTGTGAGTGAGAGAGTGAATGGTTGTTTGTCTCGTTTGTCTTAGTGGCTGTGTTATGGTCTAGAGGTCCAGGGTGTCCCACACCTCTAACACAGTGACTGCTGGATATGGGCACCAGTGAACCCCCGCAACCCAAAAGAAAGGAAGCGGATAAAGATGATGGATGGAAACGTTTTATCTTTTTGTTTTAATTAGCTTCTGAGCTTTCATATACAGGTAGTCCTCGACTTACGATGTAGATCCGTTCCTACACGGTGTCGTAAACCTATTTTCAACGTAAGTCGAAATATACGTACATACTGCACCATATACATGTACAGTACTGTATTACCAAGCACTTAGCCTATCCTAACATAGTACTCTACATAATTATCAAAAACACATACATTTGAGAGCCATAATGAAGGACAAAAAGAGTTATGGCTTACTGGGATGCTGGTGACGCCATATTCCTCCATCCATCGGCCGTATTCTCCATTCGTTTACGGCATAAAACCCCCGTCCAGCTCGGTCTATCCTCCGTATTCTCTATTCGTTTACGACGTAAAACCGCGTTCACAGTACAGTTTTGTTTAGTTTTTTGAATGTCCAAAGGACCAGACGTAGCTTTTTTAGAGAGTACAGTGCAGTATTCCTCCGCCGCTACGTTTACAATTTAAAACCGGAAAATGAGTAACTCTGCTTTTCAAAATACAGTATATGGGTTTTTTTGCATGGGAGATGTGCCATAACCACGAAACATCGTAACTCGAGACAGTCGTAAACCGAGGACTACCTGTACTTTAAAGCTGTGGTTCTCAAACTAGGGTCCTCGGACCCCTGAAGTCCACCAGCCTGTGCATAGGGGTCCGCAAAAA
>JBBPBX010042806.1:0-12611 GCA_038048925.1 Garcialebias charrua | reverse complement strand
GTGGAGTCAACCTTTCTCAGAACAGAGAGACAATTAGCCAAGGAACCGCAGTGGAAGAAGGCCTATAGTGCTCAAGTTCATGAGATGGTTGACCGCCGGGCTGCAAAAAAGCTGACTGAGGAGGATCTATTGACCTGGAAGGGACCTGTCTGGTACATAAGTCATCTCATTGCTCCCAACCCACACTCTGTTACAACTCCAGTGAGACTCGTCTGGAACAGCAGTCAAAAGTATAAAGGCCAAAGTCTAAATGATCTGCTGTTGAAAGGTCCTGATGTCCTCAATCCAATCCGAGCTGTCCTCCTCAAGTTCCGTCAAGGCTCCTTTGCTGCTCTAGGAGACATCAAAAAGATGTACAATTCTGTCTGGCTTGAGGAGCGAGAGGTCCATCTACACCGGTTCTTGTGGCGTGATTCGGAGGATGAGGAGCTGGGAGAGTACGCAATCACAAGGGTAAACATCGGAGATAAACCAGCAGGTTGTATAGCGCAACTCGCCATGAGAGAGACGGCAAACTTACCTCAATTCAGCCATCTGAAGGATGAATGTCAAGTACTACATGAGCACAGCTATGTAGATGACATATTAACATCCCACAACTGTCGTGAAAGACTTGAGGTAATCACAAAGAATATAGAGTATATTCTGAAAGCAGGAGGATTTGAGCTGAAGCCGTGGGTCTTCTCAGGCCAAAGTAAAGGAGAGGAAAGGAAGGCATCACCAAAGATGATTGCCCTGCCAAACCAACTAAAGGAGGAAGACAACAAGGCACTTGGCCTCGGCTACATCGCGGACGAGGACAAGTTGTACGTCATGGTAAAAATCAACTTCTCAAAGCGGAAGAAAAAAATGAGACTTTGCCAAGATTTACTGCTCGAAGACGTACGAATGAAAACACCAGACCCATTGACACACAGTCAAGTTGCTGGTTTATACGACCCAATCGGTTTGACAACACCAGCAAAACAAAAAGGGACTAGCTTGGTTCGAAGAGCATTCCAAGAGGCAAAACCAAGGTGTGACATTGTCAAAGATACATGGGACCTTGCCTTATCTGATGAACTCCACAGACATGCAGTGGATCTATTTGAGGAGTACGTCCAGCTAAGTAAAATAAAGTTCCCAAGAGCCCTTACTCCTCAAGATGCTACGAGTGAACCCATTGCAGTCACCCGTTCAGACGGCAGCAAAAATTCATACGGCGCAGTGTCTACGGCAGCTCGAGAAAGCATTAACAACATGCAAAAGAAGTCATTTGTAGCAGTACTCACTAGAGCTCAAGCAAAGAAAAGTATGCAGAGTCCTAAGCGGACATTTCCTGCCGGTGCAACTGTCAAAAACTTGATTGATGAAAGACGCTTTAGTAACCTAATGCGCTTGGTCAAAACTATTGCTTTTGTGTGGAGAGCTGCCAGAAAATTTATATTCGGAAACAAGTCCATAAAGACACCAAAGTGGGAGGTGGTGCCAACAAATGGGGTCATCACTGCCACCGAACGTCATGATGCGTTCAGGGAGATTTGTCACGCTGCCCAAGAGGGGTTGACCCTCCCTGCTACCACCACAGACCGCTTGGTGGTGTACCAAGAAGCAGAGACAGGGTTACTAGTCTGTGGTGGGAGAATTCATGGTTTCAGAGACGACGGCATGGCAGTTCCCCTCCTACCTTCCCATGCGTGGGTCTCTACCTTGTTGGCACGAGAGGCACACAACGACGGTCCAAGTCAAGTCTCAAGTCAACGACGGTCCAAGTCAAGTCTCAAGTCAACGACGGTCCAAGTCAAGTCTCAAGTCAACGACGGTCCAAGTCAAGTCTCAAGTCAACGACGGTCCAAGTCAAGTCTCAAGTCAACGACGGTCCAAGTCAAGTCTCAAGTCAACGACGGTCCAAGTCAAGTCTCAAGTCAACGACGGTCCAAGTCAAGTCTCAAGTCAACGACGGTCCAAGTCAAGTCTCAAGTCTAGAACTGACATGTAGTTTGCTGCAAATGATTCTGCGGTCTTTCCAGGAATTCCGTGGAAAGATCGAGTGGGAGGTGTTCTGGCAAACTACCTGGCTGCTGCTCCTCCCTGTCACTCCTGTCTGCTGCTCAGTGAGGAGGCCCAGGTGGGACCAATTAGCAATCAATGTAAGCAGGTATTTCTGGAGGTGACAGATCTGTCACTCTTGTTTGGACTGAGACTGCAGAAAAAGCACTAGGGGATTTGTTTAGGGAAATATTTATCCAAACATGTATTTAATTCAGATTGATTATTTCTTCATGTAGTCATATATTTGTTTAGTCATGTGTAGAATTACGGCTAAAGTGCTTTAAATATGAGGAAAAAAATGAACAAACATTTTGGTAAATATGCTAATTATATAGTTGGAAAATTGCTGAAAAAATATCACAATATGTTTATATTTGTTATTTTAAGCGAGTAATAGCCATTTTTGTATTTTCTTTTGAGGTTTTTCAGCTAACTGAAGCTAACTGAAGCTAACTGCAGATAACTAACTGCCTGCCCAAGAACCCATAGACCTTCAATAAATGTGGATCAACAAATATCAAGGCTTCAATGAGTGAAATCCTGTTTACAACTTCAATGTAGAGGCTATCCTTTTCAAGTGGGGAATGCACAAGATAAAAAACCCAAAGAACTTGACAATAGTGAATATAAAACGTGTTATTTTGGGATCCTTTTCTTTCTTATCTGTATTGAGAGATATTTGAATGTACTATTTGGGTACAAGTGCGATTTCAGCTAAAAATAGGTAGATACGCAGATTGTTTTTAAATTGTTTTGTGTATGTGTGTGATGTTGAATGCAGGCATGAATGAGAAAAAAAAAACAACGCAGAAAGATATGTCAGATAGATGACCTAAAAAGCACCCATGCTCGAATAAATAAATAAAAATAAATAAGATCGGATAAAAACAATAAAAAATAAAATAGAGCTAACTCTTTTGAAATAGACCTGACTGACGGAAACAGTTGTTTGTACTTTATTTTGGAGAGAGCAACAGGAAATTCTCTGCAAAGTTACTTTAAAAGAAGAATGCTTATTGCCCAGCAGTTCTGAACTAAAACTATTTTTCTGTGAAACTGTCTGAGCTAAAAACAGGTATTTTTGCGTTTTGGGTGAAACAAACAACGGACCAGTTTCGTGCCTTAGGGCGCACACACACGCGCACACACACGTGCACACGCACGCACACACACACGGCTAGGTGGAACAGTAGTAGTGTTTCCATCAAGGTTTTTTGATGCGCATCTTGAAGTATCGTATCAGAAAAGCTGAATGGAAAATGGCACGATTCTAATTAACTTCTTCGAATCAGAGCCGATACACAAAACGAGAGATGAAGCAGATTTGCCGACTCGGTTCTGCCGTAGAGAATATTTACGTCACGTGACTTCATCTCCGGATAACATGTAACATCGCTTAAACTAGTTGGCATGACAGAATAAATACAACTTGCCCGATAGCAACACGTACCTGAAATATTCTCTGCATTTTGCCGATATATGTGGTCAGGTCCTGTCAGACCCGGCTGCAGAAACAATTCTATTCTATTTTTTCAAGGGGGCATATTTTTTTCAACAAACTTAATTTGCTTCAAGTTGAACAGCGGCTCTGTGACCACTCCTAATACAGTGATGTGAAGAAACAATCTCAATAAAATCACAAAATCTAAACAAAAAAAAGAAGAAAAGAACAAGACAACCCAACCTGTAGTGCCGTGTTCATTCAATTAAAAGTCAAACATAAGCATAAACATACAGTGATAAATATAAGCACTAGTAGTGTCAGGCTGAACACTGTGACTGAAGTGAACATTCATGCTATCTGAGCTGACGATATAACAATTCTATCACATAACACAGCTGAGCAGTGGTGGGATGTAACTAAGTACAAGTACTCTGTTACTGTACTTAAGTATATTTTTCATGTATCTGTACTTTACTTAAGTAGAATTAAATGTGGGTACTTTTTACTTTTACTCCACTACATTTTACATTAAGTATCTGTACTTTCTACTCCACTAGTACATTTCTATAATGCGCTTTCATGTTGCAATTTTTTGATTTAATCGTTAGTTAGAAAGTAACCAAAAGTGAGAGGGGAGTTGGGCCACTGAATCACTGCAAAGTGGACAGGTAATATTACACCCACCTTCTAGAAGTTGGGCCAGTAATGTATGTTCTAGTATACGTGTATGTCACTGAGCTGGGGCCACCCACAGCATCGCCAACACACCCACAATGGATTCCACAGTGGAGAGTCAGCCAGAAGATACACAACACCCATGGCCTTATTGAAAAAACTATTGAAAGACTATTCAGTACAGCAGGACAGATTCTCTCTCCCAAAAGAGACAGACTGGACAAAAAAAACTTTGAAAACCAACTTCTTCTTAAGTTGAACAAGAAATTCTTGCTGCAATATTAAAATGTGTCAGTTCATGTTAGGACAGGAGACAAGAGATGTCTCCAAATGTCTCGACACTCAGGTCCAAGTTTTGCAAATGGTGTCAGGAAGTTAAAATATTGTTCACTATTGACCCATTACAAGGATGACTAGACAGTATTTTAACTAGAGTTGATGACAAACTGGAGTTGAAATGATCAGAGTCTGTTCCTTTGTTAGCTGTGTCTAATGCTCCTTTTTTCATCAGACAACTTTTACTTAAATGTGTTTACTGCAGTTAAAATGACACATTGGTTCTGCTTTGTGTTAAATAAAAACTTTCAAAGGTAAAATCATTCCTCTTTCTTATTTTCAGTGTGTAACTTTTATTACTTTGGTATTTTAGTATGTAGCTTTTTTTATTTTCATTGCCTCCTTTTATTGCTGTTACTTTTATTCTGTTTTCACTGATTTATTGTACCAGTTTTTATATTTTCTGTCCTGTTAAGCACCTTGGTCAATGCAAGGCATTGTAGGAAGGTGCTATACAAATAAAGTTTATTATTATTATTTTAATGACATTTAACTCTGCATGTCACCCTGCAATTCTGATGCACAGAATCACAAGAGTGTGACATGTGTCATAGAGTAAACACAATAAAAACGTATTATCTGCAGCATTGTTCATTAAACTGGAACAACACTTTTAATGTATTACAGAAAATATACATAAAGTACACACACTTAATGATATTGTAGGCCATTGCGTTAGATAATACATTCAGCAAGTACTTTTACTTTAATACTTTAAGTATTTTTAAAAATTATTTACTTTTACTTAAGTAAAAACATTAATGTGGCACTTCTACTTTTACTAGAGTACATTTTTGTCTGTTTATTTGTTTGAGTACTTTCTCCACCACTGCAGCTGAGTGTAGGTTGCATTAGAACAGTCATCAAGTGATCTGGGCAACTTCACTCCACAAAAACTGTTGCAGCACTAACTCTCAGCATCACACCACAGTTATGCAAGATTAAAGTTATGCAAACAGTATATCAAATGAACAAAATACTGTACATTTATTATCTGCACAGCCATAATTTCACAGAAAGCACAGTGGTTCTTACCTTTAGAAGTTCTTTCTGGTCTTTTTATTTGCAAAGTCACAAACCAAGTCCTCAAAGTCCAGCACCCTCACCAGCTCAGACTCTTGGTACTTGAAGCATTACCTGGTTTTGTTAGATCTTCTACTGTAGAAGTTTCTTCAGTAAAGTTAGCTGCTGTTGTTAGCTCAGGTTGTAGAAGGCAACGCTTCCAAGCTAACGTTAGCTCAAAATCGTCCTCATTTTTGGCTAAAAAAAAAAAAAGTCAGCTGACTTCTGTGCTTACGTTTCCAACTGAAATGGATGGTGCCGCTTCCTGTCTGCTCTCATTTATTTCACTGTCAGTGTCATTCATTGTCCTCTTGTTTTGTTGGAAAAAAGTCAGAATATGAGCGTGGCTGTTTCTGTTTGAAAAGAGCTATCGGTAGTTTGCGTCAGTCAGTCACCCGCCCCCCTCGAACTGTAGTTGGCTAGAACGTTGCCTTGGCTTCACTGATTGGTTAAATTGTATGACTGACAAACTGTCTACTTGCAGTCAAGGGGGGGGGGGGCACAGCTGACTCTGTGGGGGAGCAATGCCCCTCAATGCCCGCCCATGCCGCCGGGCCTGGGTCCTGTTTTCAACCGCTACTTCCTGTTTACTGTAGACATGTGTAACGCTGACGTCTGACATAATGACGCTAACGTCTGACATAATGCCGCTTTGCGTGGCCTGGTGGATGTGTTTCGGGCCAGTTGAGGGAGACACTTCTGATTCGCATTGATTTTTGTTTGCATTTTTGCGAACTTTCAAGGGTTCGCTCGGGGTTTGAATTGAAAATAGATGCAAACACGGTTAGTGACTTGATCAGATTTCAGAATTAGTTGGCCCCACCTGTCTTTAAGAAGGAAAACCATTTTGAAAATACTTTGATTAAGTTGACTTTTGTGTATGCTTTGTGAAGTGCCTGAAGAGGACTTCAGTGGTAATAGTGCTATCACATATTGAATTTAATTAAATACATACTGTTTTGGGTTATACATGACAAGCATAGTGGTGAAATGCAAGGATTTATGAATTTAAGGATGTATGAATGTACATAGGAAATTTGGTTTTGAGTTTTGGTTCAAGTTAAATTAAAGTTTTTATTTTTATGAAATTAAGTGCTTTTACTTTGTAGAGTGGTTTGAAATCCCTTTTTGTGCAAACAGGATGGCTCGTTTGAGGGGTAAATGTTGACAGATGTTCCAAAAATAGGATTGATTAAAAGAAAATTGATTTTGATATTGATTTAATTGTATTTAATAGGGTTTTGAATCAGAAAAGTGATCCTCCATTTAGATTGAAAAACAGGTGTCATGATATGATCAGAACAGACACACACAAACAGCATTGTGGTTTTTACGTCCTGAACCTCTGGTTTTTGATAACCAAATAAGATATTCACATGTATAAATTGATACAAGTCTACTATCAAGTGTGACTTTTATGAAAAACACCTGAGAGAACTACACTGCCTCAAGTGGAGCCTGGACTAAAAAGCGCCTCGCATAGCTGAACATTTAATTTCATTTCATTTATTTATTTATTTAAGTTAGGACAATGCATATTAATCAACATAACAGCAGTTAGCATCAATGTAAATATGCCGGAGTTAGCACAATAGCTAATTTTCATCCGTTGTCCTAAGGCAGGTAAGAATAAGAAACGTCCCATAAAACAAAAGAGCAGAGAAAAATACAAACATCACCTATATAGCACATAACACAACATAAAATTACAATAAAAATATGATGCCATAAGAAAATAGACAAAGTAATCTACACATGAGTGCACTTCTGATTAGTTTTCAGCCAAAGTTTCAGAGAATTTTTAAAGCTGGAGTAGGTGCCACAGTTCCTGATGGAAACTGGCAGTGTGTTCCATGACTGCGTGCCTCTGATGGACACCACCATTTGGCCAAATTTAGTCCTGCGCCGCTGCACATCACAATCTCCTCTGGTCAGTGCTCTTGTGTTTACTGTACTTGTTTTTTTACTTATAAAATATATTAAAGGAGGAGGAGCAAGTCCATTTAAAACTTTAAAAATCAGGCAAACGTCCATAAAAATCTGATAGCTATTAAAATCCAAAATTTTGTACTTATTTATGATGTTGCAGTAATGATACTGTATTGGCTTTTTGTCAAAAATTTTCAGTGTTTTCTTAAAAAGAGACTTTAGGGGCTTCATGACGATCTCTGAAGTGTGAGACCATGTAGTATAACAATAGGCTATATGGCTGAAGATCATGGCATGCATGTAAGCCTTTGCTGATTCTGTTGTCAGAGAAGGTCTTATATGTTTGAAGTTTGCCAGATTAAGTTTAATTATATGTGAAATTCTCTTTACATGTTGCTTGAAATTTAGATTGGAATCAAAAATGACTCTGAGGTATTTAAATTGTTCAACCACATCTAATGTCTCAAACTGAGATGGGTCAAGCTGAGCTATGTGAAACCTTGTCCAGTTGACAGACAAACACATCCAGACAAGTCTTGCTGTATGACTGTGATGCTGCACACAGAACTTTTGAATGAACTCATGAACTTTTGAACTCTTGAACATACAGTGTACCCAGGCAAAAAGGAGGAGCTGGTCAAGCTACAGTGGTGGTCAAAGCTGTCAGAAGTCACTGAATGAAAACTGGAGCCCAGATGAAATATCAGTTTTGCATGTGATGTATATGATGGTGACACAATAGCCAGTTTTCAGGGGTCAAAGTTGCATTTTGCTGTTACATGACACACATAGACTCATTTTTCAGACATACAAGGAAATGACACATAGGTTGATATCATGAGTTTTAACAGTCTGCTTTTAGATGAAAACTATTTCAAATTTCTTAAACGTAGAGATTTTAATATTTTATATATTTTGTTTTTACAGGTCAGTGAGTAGGGACTCACTTGCAAAAGAGACCTGTACAGGAAGAGCTTCTTACATGTTTGATTTAGTATAAAAACATCTGTTCGCTTTTACTCTTGAACTAAGATAACTGCAGTTTGTTTGATTTGGTTAAAAGGGATTTAATTTATGTAATTGTTGATTGTTTAGATTAAAATGATATAGGAATGGAATGGAATTTAGTATTATGATTCTAAAGTTCTAGGTTTAATTTAAACTGTTTCAAAGGAGGGATTGTAAAAGATGACATTTATAGTATTTAAAAGATAATAAATAAATAAAAAGCGACATTTATAGCATTTAAAAGATAATTTAAAAGATGCCATTTATAGGCATTTAAAAGATAATTTAAAAGATGACATTAATAGCATTTAAGAGGTAATTTAAAAGATTGACATTTACAGTGGTGGGCAGATGAACGTTAGGTAGCGCTAAAGCGCTAATCCGCTTACAGTGGACCTAAACTTTTTGTCAGCGTTTTTGTGAATTGACTAACTTTTATAATTCATAAGCGGATTTGTGCTATTTTTATTTAAAATGCAGTACCGCTAATAACTAATTATCTATCAGTAAAAACCAATAAACTTATTTACAAGCTCTTATGCTGGCTTGTTTTACCTTTTTCCCCACCGTAGAGCAGAGAGGAGGAAAGGGTGTGAGGGGGAGGGGGGCAGAACAGACTCGGATCTACCATGTAGGTAAATGATGCCGTTGCCTGGGGGTCCTATTTCAGCAGGGACCCCGGCCCCGCCGCGCCCCGTGCAATCACCTACATCCCTAACATTGATCCTGCTTGTTAATGTACATTTAACATAAAAATAATTATAGTTACGATGAAAACGATCATTAAATACGCAATAAAAAAACGGTCGATTTCTTTATCCCCCTACTAAAAATGGACTATTCCATCTTGACATCTTCCGGGTCAGAGGTGAACTCGGGGGCTAATTCTGTGGCTACTGTTTGTGCTGGGTACTTGGATAAATCCGTAGAGAACCCCGCTGTTTCAAGCCAAATTAACGCGGCCGGAGGATTTTATTGTGTGTTTTGTGTCGACCATTTGACGGTGAGTCGTTATTTTTATGTATTTTAGTTACTTTTCATTAAATCTGTTGACTACCTATAGACGCTAACTCTGTGTCTGCCTGTTGGTAGTGCTGGGTTACTAATGGATAAATCCGTAGAGAACCCCGCTGTTTCAAGCCAAATTAACGTGGCCGGAGGATTTTATTGTGTGTTTTGTGTCGACCATTCGACGGCGAGTCGTTAGTTTCATGTATTTGGGTTACTTTATGTATAAATGCGGTGGCGACACACCCGTGTATTTGAGATTTAAACGTGGTTTTAGGGATTAAAAGATCATTCTATTTTTTGTTAATTTCGTGGCCGAATAGAATATATGTACGTAAAGTATTAAATAAATCCTTTGATTTTTGTAATTTCATCCTTTTAGGATCATTTTTGTTACTTTTCAGTTGGCAGTGTAGTGCAAATATTGATAACGCTGCCGGCTATATATAAATATATATATATATATATATATATATATATATATATATATAATATAGAAATATATAAATAGCGGATTAGATTAGCTTCCCCTAATTTTCATAAGACATTTGTGCTTTTGAAATTGTGGACCTAAAAAATTTAATAACCGTTTTAGAAATTGTGGAACTAATTTTTTTATTAGCGTTACCCACCACTGGACATTTATACAAACTACATTGCTTCTGTATATACCTATTTAACAAACATTTTCTCTTTCTCCTGTTGAAATGTGCACAGATCCAAGAAACCTAGGGGGACGCCTCGAAAAACTAACTAGACGGGGCCAAGATGGTGTAGTGGTTAGGGAATCAGACTTGGGATCCGAAGGACCCAGGTTCGAACCCCGGCCACGGCAAACCTTGGGGTGTCTATGAGTGCACATCTATTTTCCCCAGCTCCCCGGGCACTGACTACGGCTGCCCACTGCACCACCTGGTGGTGGTTGGGTTAAATGCAGAGGCCAATTTCTTCTGTCAAGTATGGGAAACATACACAGATGACAAAAATGTGATATTTTTTATTTTTTTTATTTTAACTAAGACAACAGGATCAAACCACAGGTCCCTAAGGTGGACTTGATCAGGGTTTGATTGGAGACGTTGGTAGTTCTGTATTTTTTATGACTTGGAAACATTTTTAATGTTTTATTGTACTTTTATGGGTAAGGTGATCATTTGAATTATATATTTTGCTCATGCGTCAATGAAGTTCTTTCCACAGACCCCATGAGGTAAGCAAAAATTAATAATAATAATAATTGTCGGATTCAGGAGGAACAATGTGGTTTTCGTGCTGGTCGTGGAACACTGGACCAGCTCTACACCCTCAGCAGGGTCCTGGAGGGTGCGTGGGAGTTTGCCCAACCAGTTTACATGTGCTTTGTGGACTTGGAAAAGGCATTCGACCGCGTCCCTCGGGGGGTTCTGTGGGGGGTACTCCGGGAGTATGGGGTACCAGGCCCATTGATATGGGCTGTTAGGTCCCTGTACGACCGGTGTCAGAGCTTGGTCCGCATTGCCGGCAGTAAGTCAGGCTCGTTTCCAGTGAGAGTTGGACTCCGCCAAGGTTGCCCTTTGTCACCGATTCTGTTCATAACTTTTATGGACAGAATTTCTAGGCGCAGCCAAGGTGTTGAGAGGATCCGTTTTGGTGGCCTTAGAATCGCTTCTCTGTTTTTTGCAGATGATGTGGTCCTATTGGCTTCATCAGATCGTGATCTACAGCTTTCGCTGGAGCGGTTTGCAGCCGAGTGTGATACGGCCGGGATGAGGATCAGTTCCTCCAAATCCGAGGCCATGGTCTTGAGCCGGAAAAGGGTAGCATGCCCTCTCCGGGTCGGGGAGGAGGTCCTGCCCCAAGTGGAGGAGTTTAAGTATCTCGGGGTCTTGTTCACGAATGAGGGAAAACTGGAGCGTGAGATCGATAGGCGGATAGGTGCAGCATCCGCAGTGAAGCGGGCGCTGTACCGGTCTGTCGTGGTGAAGAGAGAGCTGAGTCGAAAGGCAAAGCTCTCAATTTACCGATCGATCTACGTTCCCACCCTCATCTATGGTCATGAGCTCTGGGTTATGACCGAAAGAACGAGATCTCGGATACAAGCGGCTGAAATGAGTTTTCTCCGCAGGGTGGCTGGACTCTCCCTTAGAGATAGGGTGAGAAGCTCAGTCATCCGGGAGGGACTCGGAGTAGAGCCGCTGCTTCTCCACATCGAGAGGAGCCAGTTGAGGTGGCTCGGGCATCTGGTTAGGATGCCTCCTGGACGCCTCCCTGGTGAGGTGTTCCGGGCATGTCCCACCGGGAGGAGACCCAGAGGAAGACCCAGGACACGCTGGAGGGACTATGTTTCTCGGCTGGCCTGGGAACGCCTTGGGATTCCCCCAGAGGAGCTGCTCCAAGTGGCTGGGGAGAGGGAAGTCTGGGCCTCCCTACTTAGGCTGCTACCCCCGCGACCCGACCCCGGATAAGCGGAAGAAAATGGATGGATGGATGGAATAATTGTCTGTGCCAGGATCCCTGACGATCCTGTTTTGAACTCAGAAACTAAACTGAGTAAGAAACTAAACTGAGTAATGGCACAAGTTTTTTGGTGGAAAGCTTTCTATTGTTGAGGGGATTGGTCTAAACTACATACTAACACTTTCCTAATACGGATGTGGGAATTAAAAATATATAAACATTATTTGTGTATTTGTACTAATTTTTGATTCTGCTCAGGTCATGTTGAGGGAGTTTGGTCCCACCCAGGAGACTGGTTTTGTCGGGGACCCCTGCTGGAAGCACTGAGAGTCGAAACACTAGCTAAAGACCATCTTGGGGTAGGATGATACCTGAGACGAGGCAACAGGATTCCAGAATCTTCCGTGGGCCACTCACTTGTCTGGGTGACAGAGTGATACAGAGCCAGACTGAGATGGAACAGCAGGATTTCTGCAGACAAACATGCTTTCTCTGCATCAAATGCGACGTCCTGAGTATGCCAACGTGCCGAGAGAAAATGCAGAACGATTTTAGTTATTATGCATTCTGTTTTTGGTCTATAAAAGACCTAGCTCATAAAAGAGCTTTTTCTTTGCTGTGTGTTTTCAATAATTGATTTTCCACACTTTAAGAGTTGTTTTGAGAAAGTTTTTTAGTGCAC
>JBBPBX010042805.1:0-28226 GCA_038048925.1 Garcialebias charrua | reverse complement strand
CAATCTGTTTATATTTTTTCTGCTTACAGAGTGTAATTATAAGGCTTTAATGTACGTTACTATGGTCTCGAGAAAACCGTTGACATAAAATTCAATTTTTTATAATAATAATAATAATTAAAGCCGCAAGCGGCGTTGAGGCCCTCGCAGCTTAGCGCCGCTCCGGCCTTATTGCGGCGAGCTTGGGGACTCTAGTCCGCCCAGTCGCTATCATGGTGCGCATTTGCCAAATATTCAAAATCACTTGCAAATTCCAGAGCTCCAGCATCGCCTGCTGGTCTTGTATTCGCCACGCTGCCACAACCACGCCCACATCCTCCAACGAAAACTTGTAGTGTTTTAAAACACATCAGATCAATGTATTATCTGTGTTCTAGCACAGGATCATCTTGACTAGGTCAAGGGCGTGAGAGATAGAGTGGCTTTAAACCACCAGAAAGGTGTTAAATTTATGACCAAAACTACACTTTGACCCAAAATGGCCGACTTCCTGTTGGTTTTGGACCAGGGTTCCAAGAGCCTTTTTTGTAGGTCCTGACAATTTACACATGTACTGTATACCACGTTTCATAATTCTGGGATAAAGCATGGCTGGGGGCTGTTTTTTTAAATAAATTCTAGGGGGCGCTGTGGAAGAATCAGGCCACGCCCACTACATATTGGACTGCAGTCCTGTCGAGGGATGGATAAATATAGATCTCAGTGACTTTGGTGCAGCTGGGAGCTTATATTTGGAAGTTATTCCAGCTTGATGTTTCATGGAGAATGGCCAGATTTGAGGCTTGGCCACTCCCACATGCTTTGACATAGAAAAATTCTTTTAACAACTTTTGACCTTCAATGCCTCAAGATTGTGCTGACCGAGATTGACGCCTGGAACTCGAAAGCTCTAGGACGAGTTCGCTCAGATATGACGTCAATGAAATAGACAAAATTGTGAGTTTGACCTAAAATGGCCGACTTCCTGTTGGCTTTGGACCATTGCTCCAAGAGACTTTTTTGTAGATCCTGACAAGATACACATGTGTACCAAGTTTCATTATTCTGGGATAAAGCATGGCTGGGGGCTGTTTTTTTTAATATTCTAGAGGGCGCTGTTGAGGAATTAGGCCACGCCCACCAAGTATTGCACTGGAACCCTGTAGGGGGTGAACAAGGATCGATGTCAGTGAGTTTGGTGCAGCTGGGCTGAAACATGTGGAATCTAGAGCAAAACGTATGGCGGCGGCGTGACCTGTGACTTTGCCGTGCTACCACGGCCACGCCCTCTGCTGAAAACCCTTGGCGCTTTAAAACAAGTGAGACCAACTTGTTATCAGTCATGTGACACAAGATCATCTGGATTAGGTCAAGCGAGCCAGAGTTGGAGCTTTCCAAGCAAAAAAAGTCACTTCCTGTTCTGAGGGGGCGGGGCTTAGATGAGGTCAGACTATGACAACATAGGATCGTCAGGCATCCCACCAGGATCCCTCATGCCAAGTTTGGTGCCAATTGATTTTTTAATGACAAAGTTATAGCGTTTCGTTTGTTTCGGCGAGTACGCCAAGTTCACCGCTCCGCCACGCCCCCTGAACATATACGAAAAGTCAATTTTATTGATAACTTTTAAAGCCCCATGCCTTAACTGCATTCTGACCAAGAATGAAGCCGATAGGTCGAACGCCTGAGAAGGAGTTCGTCAAAGTTCGACATGAGTAAAAGTGAAAAATGACCAAAATTTGACCTTTGACCCAAAATGGCCGCCTACCTGTGCATTTTAGAGGGTACCTCCAAGAGACTTTTTTTCTTGAATTGGGGAGATCTACCTATGTACCAAGTTTCAGATCTGTATGACTTACGGTTTCCCCCAACTCACGTTAGGGGGCGCTAGAGAGCAGTTTTGCCACGCCCACTTGTGATTACACCAGAATCCAAAAATTTTAGTTGGGGGACAATTTTGGGTGAAGTTTGGTGAGTTTTTGAATATGTTAAAAGCCCCAAACAACCGCGCGAAGTGACGGAAAAATAATGAAGAAATCGAGCGATTACAATAGGCCTTCGCAGCGCTTAGCTGCTCGGGCCTAATAATAATGAATTCAATTTATAATGCACTTTTCATTAATAAAAATCTCAAAGTGCTTTTTATTCGTGTCAGAGGCGAACTTGTCTCGTGTTAGCCTTTGTTTTATATCTGTGTACCGTACTTCTGTTTACGTTATAAATAGCTTCAAACCCACTCGGTGTATATTTATTTCTGCTTACAGAGTAATTATAAGGCTCCAATGTACTTAACCATGTCCTGGAGAAAACATTTGAGATGAGATTCGATTTTTTATTCGTGTTTTCAGAGACGGACTCGTCTCGTGTTAGCTTCTGTTAGCGTCTGTTTATGTTATAAATAGCTTCGAAACCAATCGTGTATATTTATTTCTGCTTACAGAGTAATTATAAGGCTCCCATGTACTTAATGTCCTAGAGAAAACATCTGACATAAAATTTGATTTTTTATTCGTGTTTTCAGAGACTGAATCGTCTCGTGTTTAGCTTCTGTTAGCTTCTGGCAGACATTAGCAGCAGAGCTAAACACTCGGTCCATATTGCCAGGTTGACTCAGCGGTCACGCGGCGCATCAGCGGTGGATGACGCGTTACGTCAGCGATGACGTAGGTGCGACCTATACACCGGTGCAACCTATTTATGGATTTTTCCAATTTTTTGGCAATAATTGGACACTGCGACCTATATTCCGGTGCAACCTATAGTCCGGAAAATACGGTATTAGAAATAAAACCTCTGATCTTAGATTATGTTTAATGAGAGTACAGTAATCCCTTGCTACTTTGCGGTTCGGCTTTTGCAGAATGGCTCTTTCGCGGTTTTCCAAAGAAATAAACTGAACTGAAACTTAAACTAAGATTGTACAAAAAAAAAGTACAAAACACACACACACACACACGACTGTCAACTTTAAAATTACTCGTGATTGGGCCAGTATGGAATACTGTACAGTAAAAAGTTAACGAAAAATAATACTTCAGACAGTGCTGCCATTTTGTAGTTTTCTTTCAATAAGCCTACACTGTATTGTCACTCAAAACAACTACATTTCCCAGAAGCCAACAGTGCCTCGCCCGTTGCCTTCTGCTGAAAAGGAGGGAACGTTTTGATCCGATCCGAAAAAGTTTGGCCCTTATTCATAGTGACTTCGACGCCCAGCGGATGTAGAGTAACATGGAATTGACCGAGAACCAGACCTCCAGACTCATCTGTGAATCTGAGCCGCCCGCCAGCCCACAAGACCTACCGAGCGGGGAGGCGCCGGACTCTCAGGAGCCCATGACAAATTTTGAATCTGGATTTCTCTGGATTATTTGGACTCTGTCTGGACCATTGTGTGTTTCTATGCTGGCTCTCCGAAGGTCCGGCTCTCTCCAAAAGCATCTGGTGCTCAACGGCTGCAGAGAGCTGATCAGAACCGGACCAAGGCAGGTGAGTTCCCATACAAAATTCTGCTGTAGCTACTGTGCAGTACATACAATATATGTATGTTGTTAAAATTACGTAGCTTTAAGAGTTTAGAACACTGCAAGAGTGTGGGAAGGGTTTCTAAAGCCTTAAAATATATTTAAATACTAAAATAAATATAACATCCCTACTTTGTGGCTTTGCACTTATTACGGGGGGTGTCGGGAACGAAACCCCTGCAATAAACGAAGGGCTACTGTACCGTTTACTGCACATCATATGCTCGTCAACAAATTATTATACAGCACTCTATAGCAATGTGCAAGACAAGCAATGACCTTGTATAACCGTGAACTTGACCTTGGAGCTGAGGGTGATGAAATAAAAACTCCGTCCAGATGACCTGGCTGAATGAACATTGTTGGATTTTTACCTGGATTATTGAGCATGAACGTTGGTGCCTCAATCTTAAACTTTACACGTATCACACAGCCATTATAGAGATTTTTATACAAATTTAACACTATGCCCTACAAACAAAACCTCAATTAGCATGGTTGTGGTTCATGAGATACGTATTTTGCTAACACAGCAGACAAAAGAACACACACACAGCTACACACAAACATTATCAGTCACATTTTACCTTTTGCAGTGGGCGATAAAAATAACTAACCAATATAATTATTTTCTCATGTGATAAATAGCTCACGGATGATGAAAATATGTAATACGAGTGAAGTTTTACAAAAAACGTAAAACTATAAAAAGAACATGCTCCATGCTGTATACAGATATTTGTATCTATCTTCATTGTAAAGACCTGTGCACTTTGAGTTTTACTATAAATGTCAGTCAAAACTTTTATATGAGGTCTCGTTAAAGAATTTAATCCCATTTAACTGTTCTGCTGTGATAAGAATAAGAAAATAAACTGTTTTACTTGAGTTATTTTAATTCCTTCTGGGATGGACAGTTTTCTTTGACTTTTGCATTAAAATAGAAGAAAGTGTTTTCTGTCTGATTGACATTTCATGACATCAAGTCCTCAAAAACAGTGTTGAGGAAACAATGTTCTCATCGATACCTCCAGATCTGTGTGCCCTAACAGACAGGACCATGATGATGCTATTCATCTTTCCACATTAAGTTACAGATGCTCTTTTATGGGAAGAAAAAAGTTCAGAATTTCAGTTTAATAATTTTTAAGACAAATTGTGGTTTACAATGTCCTTTTTGGACTGCAGTTAGTGCATAATTACTGCGTTTGTGTGTTTTACCTCTACTTGCAGCTGCCCCAGTTTTCTCTTGAGGTCTGTTGTGTCCTCTCCGGAGCTCATCTTCTTGTGAAAGTCCAGCTCAGCATCCAGCAACTCTTTCTGAGCCTGGAAACAAATGATACAAAATAAGAACTGATCAATAAATCTAAAAATGTGCTGAAAAATTACATTTTCATAAAAAAAAATAAAAGCAAGGTGACAGCATAAATATTGAGAGGCCTGAGCTGTGTGTCAGTCCTAAACGTACATCGTTCTTGGTTTTGGGCTGGCTGTGGTTGGTTTTGCCACTTGAGGCCTGGGGGGCAGGGTTCATTTCATTCTGCAGCTGGGAAATCTTCTCCGTTAGCTCCTTTAGGGTTTTCATGATGTTGGCCCTCTCCTCAGGCTTCATACCACGATTCTTCTCCAGACGGTTGATCAGAGCCTGGAAGAACAGTAGGGAAGCGATCCATTTTGTAAAAAGGCACAACAAAAATACAAAAGAAAAGCCACGGACAGAAGAAAAGTCATGAAGAGCATTTTACTTTCTGACACTCGATTTGTGTCTTCAGCATCTGTTGTTTCTTCTTCCTCATGGCTTGTTGGAGTTTTAATGCCTCCTGGATGAAATAAAATACAACTTAACATTATTTTTTTTATCAGAAAACCTTTCAGTCCATACATAAAACCTGTGTTACACTAGAAGGCCTTCAAAAATACAAACGTCCAAGAGTTTCTAGTAGCAGTCAGAAAGTTAAGACACAACATGCCTGCTTCTTCTTAAGAGCTTCCTGAGCTTCCAGTGCTTTTCCTGTTTTCCCAAGGCTCTTTGAGGATGACCTGATGGCTGTCGAAGTGAAAGGGATCTTCTGGGTGTTAGGAGCCACCTAAGAGTCACACGCACGTAAAAGAAAAGATTCATGACAGTTAATAAAGCAAGATTACAGACAGCAGCCCTCAACTCAAAGGAGAATTCATTATTAGTTACAAATTAAAAAACATTATTAGTATTAAATCCTCTTCCTAAAGCAGTCTTGCCGTTTTCCACATTATATGTCATAAAAATCTCTAAACACACTTTTGCCAAGACCCACTAAACTGACCCTAGTTGTTTTTGTGTATCCTATAACAGAGCCGTATCATTTGAGCGATTAACTTAACTGAACACAAAATATGACGAGATTATTTTCAAAACTTTTGAGAAAAACCAAAAACATACCGGTGCATTAACAGCGTCAGAGTTTGGAGTCAGTCCGTCTATCTTCGTTATGTTCAGGTGATGTTTAGGTGCAGTGTTGTTCAACACGTAGGCGGACGGACTGTGCTGCTTGATCCCCTGTAGACAACAAAAGATAGAGAAAAACAAGTTAATCAAATTGAGCCTATTAAGAGTAATTTCACAGCATAAAACAATGAAAGGACCAGTGTTTGTTCCAACCATGTGCATGTTGCTGTGCTGCAGCCCCTGGCTGGGGGCCAACTGGCTCCCTGAGCTCTGCTCCTGAGGACCTGCGGTGTTGGCGTCGGGCTCGCGGTGCCAGTGCACACGGATGAAGCGGTTGTTGAGCACAGCCTCGATGCTGGAAATAGCTCGTCTGGCCTCGTCGTTCTTTGTGTACTGGATCAACGCCGACTCTGGGTCTCCACCATACACCACCTGGATTGAGAGCAGAGTGGACGGGTCAGTTGTCAGATTGTGGTCAAATTAATTCTCACGGTTTGAACTTGATAAAGCTAGCCAGAGTGGTACCCTGAATAAAAACAGAAAAAATAAAATAAATAAAAGAAAAAACATACATGAAACTAAAAAGTTCTTGGAGAAACTTTGATGGGGACTGCCATGTGGCGGCCATTTTAAAATACTGATTTGACACCATAAAGAGTTGGGGTTCACCCTCAGCTACCACCATACAAAATTTTAGTTTAAATGGGCAAAATATAAATTAGTTAAAAGTCATTTTGTCTTTTAAGTTATGGTGGCCATTTTGGATTTTTGATTTGGATTCAGTATGTGATGGGGAAGGTTCTCAGCTATAATTACACCAAAATTCAACTGTATATGTGTAAAAATAGTTGAATTAAAGCCATATAAATTGAGCTTTGGTGGCCATCTTGAATATTTTTTAAATCCATTATTTATTGGGCATTGCTCTCAGCTACCACTACAACAAATTTGAGCTTAATATCTCTTAAAATGTCTGATTTACAGTACGTTTCCTTTCTAGCTCAGGTGGCCATCTTGGATATTAGATTTGCAACCAGAGTCTATGAAAAATGACTACCAGTAATAAAAATGGCGTCTTTGTTTCCAAATTACATTGCCATGGTAATTCGAAACGCCAGTAAAAGTAAAAGCACACATCACGGTGCCGAGCCGGTCATTTTGATATAACACACTGCGGTTCGGGCCACATTAAAGTTGAAGAAGAGTAAGATATAAAGTTAAGAAACCCTTGTCAGGTGGATAATAGGTAGCTGCCTTACTAGGCAGTCCCCAAATATTTAAAGAAGGTATTTCATTTATTTAGTCATTGGATATAAGAACAATTATTTTTTTTTAAAATTTAAATCAGCTTGTGTTTTAAGCAGCTTCAATTTGCTTTGAGATACCAAGCAAAGTTTCATGACCACTTCTACTTTAAAATGTGTTCCTCTAAGACCCACTGTCCTGCGGGATCAATAAAGTTCCATCTTATCTTACCTGAATATTGACGATGTTTCCAAACTTGCTGAAGTGCTCATTCAGTTTGGTGATATTGTTGAGTTCACGTGGGATCTTGCGCACCTCTAGCTTGGTGTTTACGTAGTAATTTCTCTTTGGAAAAATAATCTTATCTTGATTGGTAAAGCTTGGTCTGAAAAAAAAAAGAAGAGGAGGATTGTGATGTTGAGAAAAGGATTGAAGTTTGAAGCTTTTGACCTTCAAGTTTCTGCAAATAAAACTCAAAGATTTATTATAAGTACGGTAGAGTCTAAATTTGTCACAGCTTCCCTCAGCAGAAACAAAAACAAATCAAGCTGTTCACAAATGTAATGCTTTCACACGCAGCTGTACAATAATTGCTCACCGTGCTGGTTTATTTCCATTCAAACAAAGAATCAATGCATGACCAGTTTAAGATTTCTGTGTCAATTCAATAAATCCCTTTAAATTTTTATGCATTTCAGACGTCTTACTTGTCCATCCAGGGCTTCTTCATTGCAGGTCCCTCAGCTGTACTCGGCCCCAGTGTCCTCTTTCTGTTGTCCTGCTCCATGTTGAAACATGGCTCATTATTTCCAGGACAGCTGGAGGCAGCTGCAGGTTCTGTCTGGATCACAATGTTGGCAGCTAGAACATAAACAAAACAAAGAAATAATATTAAAGACAATTAAGAATTAGGAGCATTGGATAAAATAAAAATAAAAACAGAAGTAAACAGCTGTTACCTCTGGACCCTTGTCCCTCGCCTGACTTGAGGCCAGTGAGGTTGGAGCGTTGGGTCTGCACCCGAGGAATGAACTGGCGATACGAGTTACGAGCTGCTGCAGTCAAGCCTGGGGATTCTGGGTTGTAGCCCTCTAGATCATAGTTATCTAAAGAATAAAACATGTACGTTTTTAGAATGGCAAAATATTTTAAAGAAATCTTTAAAAGGGTTGAAGCAGTTTGTCACAAAGACCACCACGTTTAAATGTAGTCTAAATACAATTAAAACCTGTGACGTTTACATTTGTGATTCTACTTTACATTTAAGTTCTAAAGAAATACCTAAAAAAAAAAACATTTTAATGATAGTATGCACAAACACACACACAAAATTTAAATAAGTTCAAATAGCATAATGATAAAACATGAAATACAAATCAAGTCCAAGAAAATAATGATGGCGAGCTACAGCTTACTGCATGAAACTACAAAATAAACCATTCCTTTGACAAACTGAACTACAAAGCCAAATTATAAATGTAACAGAAGTACTATGTACTTAGTAGAAAAAAATCCTGGGAGACTGTTGTCATTTAGCTTAAAGAAGTGCACCACCTTGTGGTTTATAGTGGTTACTGCAACAACAATCACTGCAAAGTCACTTCACAACTTCAACAGAAAGGACAAAAACAACAGGACACTTAACACAGCTATTTAAAAAAAATCCTACTTTTTGTAAGCACACACAAAATATTATGTTTGTTGTATAAGCAGCTGAGAAAACAAAAGATACAGAAGAAAAACAGCGAGCAGGGGAAAAAAAAGGAGCCAGAAGGTCCCGATCTGAACAGAAAAAGCATTTCTGCTTACATTCAGAATGGACATATTGAGGGCGAAGAGACACAGATGAGGTTGAAGGAGGAGGCTGAGGATGAGGAGGATGAGGAGGAGGAGGAAGAGGAGGTGGCAACCCCACGCCTGGTGGTCCGAGAGGAGGAGAAGAAGTGATTGCGGTTTGGTGGTTGGGGGTATCGATCCCACTGGTTACTATCAATGGGGGAGGTCCTGAGGGAGACACAAGCCCAATCTTTGTTCTAAACGGCTAATAGTTTCATTCTGCACAAGAGTTGGCACAAACATGCATTTAATGCAGCCATTAATCTATAGATGACATCAGTTACTGCAAATATAATTATGTTTAAGCAGCTCTCTCCTTTAACTGATTAAAAATATGTGGAGGAGGTATTTGTTCACAAAGCAACAAAAAAACATTTGAATAGTTTCAGCCATTAGTAAGTACAAAGGTGCCATACATTTTGATCACAAGGCAACCCCCCACCCCCCACCCCGTTTTTTATTTTGTAATATTATGAAATCTACATTCAAAAAACAACAACTTTGTGATAAATGACTTAGTGACACTACAGGTGATTTATTCTGAATTATTATTTTATCAGACAAACTAATTGTCCCTAGGTGTGAGTGAGAGTGAATGGTTGACTGTATGTGTCCTTGTGATGGACTTGCGACCTGCTCAGGTGTCCCCCGCCTCTCACGGGGACTGCTGGACCTGGGCACCAGTGACCCCCGTGGCCCACAAAGGAAGAAGCGGGTAAAGATAATGGATGGATGTTCTTTACCAGACAGTGTGTGAACTAAACGTCACATAAGCAGAATCCAAAGTTGCTCTGCAAAAGTAGGTTGGTGCAAAGCAACCTCATGATCACAAGTTTACTACCACCAGGATAACAATTCAATTCAATTCTGTTTACCGGTATTTATTTTTAGATACAATGGGCCTCATGCAAGAACATCTTCGTATTTTTATCCTAAATTTCTCCTACTTTTGTTCGTACGAAGCGTTCGTACGAACATGCCACGTCAGATTCAACAAACTCTTCTATCCTCAGGAAAAGTGTGTAAATGAGCTGCGTACGTATGATGAATTCCACCTGTTCTATCACCTGCGCGTGCACGCGGAGAGGTTATTTACATAATTCCCACCCCTCAAAACACCATATAAGGCTACGTTTCCTGCCTCAGAGAGCAGGAAGTGTCCGTTCATACAAATGACAGCGAAAAGTAAAAAGGAGAACTTTACGGGTGCGGAGATTGAAGTTCTGCTCTCCGAGATTGAGAAAAGAAAATCTGTCCTTTTTAGCAGCGTCACTCATGGGATGAAAGGACCAGCTAAAGCCAAAGAATGTTTGTTTATAATAAATGTGGACCTTAAAATATACGCACGTCCTGGTGGCTCACTGGGTAACGCATTGGGCCGTTAGCTGCTCCTTACCTTATCTAGACCTCGTGGGTTAGATTCCCACAAGGTATGACTATTTTTTTTCCTTCTTTCTTTAGATTATTTATTCATTCCAGATTAAAAAAACTTTATGCTTTATTTCTTGTTGTAAATAGTTTTCTTGTGTTTTTTAAATCTGGAATGAATTAAAAGAAGAAGAAAAAAACGTTGTCCCATGTGGGAATTGAACCCATAAGGTTCGGAACGACGAGCCAACGCTCATCTCACTGAGCTATCGGAGCTCTATGACTGCAACAGGAGGAGGTCAAGGTAAAGTCTGCGTTACCGAGACAAATTAAACTTAAATTAATTCATAATTTAAGTTGGTTTTAGTTTGAGATCTTCATATTAATATTGTAGTGTTAGAAAACGGCATTGATAACAAATTGATTTTAATTTAAATATTTTAATCCGTTAGTCATTATTACATTTAAAATTATAATTCTAATTCAAACAGAATAACCTATTGTCAAAAATAATTATGGTGCGTGATTTCTTTGGACTCAAAATATTTTCTGAATAACGAAATATAAAGTTATTAGTGAAGAAAATCCGTCTGGATAACAGCAGACTGACTGCTCGTAAAATATACGACAGGTCTGGACCACTCGTAAATTTTGTTCGTATCTGAAAAAAATCTTAGGATACGAAAACATTGTTGAATGCCACAAATGCTCCTAAATCACTTGTACGCACAATTTAAGAACAAATCTGTGCGTACGAACGGTTCTTGCATGAGGCCCAATATCTTACCATTCACCTTAAATCACAGGAGATTTGTAATAGGGACACCACTAAACATTCAACATAATGTGTAAAAACAAACTTGACTTCTCTGTACCAGTACAGAGTAGGGTTGGGCCATATGGACAAAAAGTAATATCTCAATATTTTAAGATGAATGGCCGTACGGCGTATACAATATATATACGGTAAAGATTTATTTTCTTCCATAAAGTAATGACAAAAATATATTTCAGAGTCAATGCTTTGTCCCAACTGTCACACAGGCACATTTTTAAACAAACAGCTGTAACTGTACAAAATAAATGTCTCCAAAATAAAATAAAGTTTATTTCCCCCTGCATAACAAAAACTAAAAACACAGCTGTGCACTTAAAAAACAGAAAATATAAGAGCAAACGTAATGAAAGGCTGACTTGCTTTTTAAAAAGTCTGATTCTAATGAAGAATATTCATTTGACCTTTATTAACCTTTATTAACAAAGCTGTTAAAAGCCCACATTGTTGTTTACTGAGCTCGGCTCTGTTTGGTTATGGCCTGTTTCTTTCTAAATTTCATGGTTCCTATGCTCTTGAATGCACCGTGGCTGTTCCGATGCTGCTGAACGCACCGCTCTGTGTAAAGTGCCGTGCTGCGTGCCCTGCATTGGAGTTTTGTCTCTCCCGACACGGACGTAGCCCTGTTGTTCAAACTTGTTTGTGTGTTACTGCTTACTGTTGTGCTTAAATACCAGAAGAAACACTGCAAATAAATCACCCTAAACTGGATATCGGTCTCCGTGTTCTTTTATGAGAAGACAACTTCATACCTTGCTGCTCTAAACCAGTTAATACCATACCACTTTATTTATGAAGCACTTTAAACAGTAACCGTGTTTCCATCTATTTTCATTTCGAATTTTGAGCTAATTTTTGAAATCTCGCAAAAATGTAAATACAAATTAATGCGAAGCAGAAGTGTTTCCATCAACTGGCTTGAAGCGCATCTACCGGGCCACGCACAGCGTCATTACGTCAGACGTCAGCGTCATTACGTCAGCGTTACGCAGGTCTACAGTAAACAGGAAGTATATCAAAAAGGCGTTCAATTCAAGATCAACTGGACTTTATTTGTAACAGAAGACGTTTCGCTTCTCATCGGAAAAGCTTTATCAATTCAATGAACCAGACTGTGTGTGCGTGTGGATTTATAACAGGAGTCACGCACCATCATATGTAAATTGCGTGCGTGACTCCTGTTATAAATCCACACGCACACACAGTCTGGTTCATTGAATTGATAAAGCTTTTCGGATGAGAAGCGAAACGTCTTCTGTTACAAATAAAGTCCAGTTGATCTTGAATTGAACGCCTTTTTGATTTATCATGTCCTGGACGACTGAGAATCTTCACCAGCATAAACAGGAAGTAGCGGTTGAAAACAGAACCCGGCCACACATCTCGTCAAAATGGAGAGAATATTTCAGGTACGTGTTGCTATCGGGCAAGTTGTATTTATTCTGTCATGCCAACTAGTTTTAGCGATGTTACATGTTGTCCGGAGCGGAAACAGCTGATCAGTCACATGACGTAAATGTTCGCTACGGCAGAACTGAGTCGGCAAATCTGTTTCCATCTGTCGTTTTGCGCATCAGCTCTGTTTCGAAACCCCCAAAAACCACCTCAAGCGAGCGTATCAACTTTTGAGCGAATTAGAGGAAGTTAACTCGAATTTTGCCGTTTCCATTCAGCTTTTCTGATGCGATGCTTCAAAATGCGCATCTAGAAACCTTGATGGAAACACGGCTAGTGACAGTGCACACCAATGTGCTGTACAGGGAGAGACAGACCAAGCACACAGCAACAGATTACATAACAGGAAACCGTTAATGTCCTGGAGAACACCAAACCTCTCCTTTTGTAGCAGCCACCCAGTCATCTTCACATCAGGAGTTTACATCCATGTCACCAGAGTGTCTGCACTGTGAGTCAACAACTATAGTGATGATTGATATCTGCATTTGCATCTAGTGTGTTCACAGTGGGAGCTGCAGCAGAGCGTGGTTTTACACAGCAGGAGGCAGCTGGGGGGTGGAGGGTGTCTGGATTTGTATTCAGAGAGGAGGAGGGGCCGCATGAAGGTGCATACTGGGATTTTCAAGTACAATTAATTAATAATAATAATAATAATAATAATAATAACAATAATAATAATAACAATAATAATAATAATAATATCATATAAATTGAATTTAAATAATAATATTATAATTAATTAACTCTACGTAGAGTATGTGACTATATTGTTTTATATTGATAGTCTCATTTTATATTGAGTATGAAATTATCTCTTTTTTTTATATTGAGATATCGCCCAGCCCTAGTAAAGAGTATTTTAAAACAATTCGACTATAACCAGTGGGACTGATTCAGTGTTTTGTGTTCTGGAGGTGGCCCAGGGCGAAGTACCACAAGATTACCGTACTAACAATGTACAAACAAGGAATTTATCACAAAAATGCAACTTAGTGTGAATAAAATCCTGAACTCAGTTGTTTTACTGTGAGCATAAAAAGGTTCAATTGTTCTTCCTCGTTACGTCGACACATTGCGATGGCACGATGAGTAGGGTTGGGCATCGTTTGAATTTGAGCGATTCCGGTTCCGATTCAGATTCTTCGTTTAGATTCAGATTCTTTTCAATTCTCGATTCAGATTCTTTTTGTAGGCGAGGTAAAAAAAAAAAGACATGTCAATTTAATTCAGTTCAGTTTATTTATACTGTATAGCTCCAAGTCACAACAGAAGTTGTCTCAGGGCACTGAACAGAAACAATCAAATATAAAAATAATAAGTTAACAGAAACTTTAATATAAAAATAATAAGTTAACAGAAACTTTAATATAAAAATAATAAGTTAACAGAAACTTTAATATAAAAATAATGGTAACACTATTTATCTGAGGAGACTACTTTGAGTTTAACTCCATGTTATAAAAGAGCTACAGTAGTTAGCCAGAGTTCTTTCAGGATGAAATAATTTGAACTTCTGTTTGAATTTAATTCTATGAACTTTTTCCTTTTTGTTAAATTTACTATGAATTTCTCACAGGGCTATTTTCAACCAGTATATAAATATCAAACTTATGAACTTCAATATGTTATGAGTTTTCTTTTCGCAGGGGTACACTTTTACAAGAGAGCTTTATGTTTGAAAACCTCATGGAAACACATTTCCACATGTCCAGTGTCTGATGCTGCAGTCATGTTACTGAGCTCCCACTGATGGGCTAACCTGGTTCCACCACAGCAGCAGGATCCTCAGACAGAACAGCTGGTGGGATGTCCTGGTATCTGCAGCCCTCTCTCCATTTGTTTCTTCATGGACATGGAGCTGTGACATTACTTTGTGCCTCTTGCTCAGCAAAAAGCTCCTCCAGTAGAGACTTTCTGGACAGACTGAAGGGAGGAGGTTCCTAAACAAACAAACAACAGGTTTATCAGTATTATCAGTAAAATGAGATTATCAAATCATTTTTAAGATTGAGAATGTATACAATTATTAGCTCCGTTGTTGTTGCCTAACTAACCTATTCAATAATTCTTCAAACTGTGACATTCACTCATAATGGAATGAAAGAAAACAAACAGAAATTATATAATAATGAAAACTAGATACATTAAAACATTTTTTAAAGACACTGAGAGAACTTTAAATGGATTAAGAATGTTAATAAGTGTTGGATTTGCTTAACTATAGTAGTACCGTAAGGTGTCTGAGTGCAATGTAAGTGCAATCCATGGCAGGAGTTGAATCCCCATCTGAAAAGGGATGCAACCTTTTCACAACATATGCTGTAACTGTTCTCTGGCACTCTTCATTCAGTTACACTGACGTATTTACCTTGGACACTGGTGAACACCGTGGAGCCATTTCAGTTAGTTTGTCTAAGAAAAAAATATGAGCTAACGTTAGCATCGTGTTTGTTAGCTGCCTTAATGTTGGTATGAGATGTAGTTTATAGTTTTATTTACCTGATGGAGCCGAAGAGGCAGCGAAAAGTCTGACGGAGCGTTTTGAAGACAGACCACTCTGTACTTCTGGTCGGACATGAAGCGAAAATTCTGGTCGGACACGAAGCGAAAATAATCCGGTGGAGCGCGTCAAAGACGGGACACTTTTTTAATTCTCTCCTTTGCATGATAGAAAATTACTGCAAGTGCTACACTGACCTGACTGGTCATTTTATTAAAGTTAAGCCACGCTTTCGATTGCGGATGCACACTTCCGGTGGATTCTTCTTCATTGGTTTTCGGCGGCAAATTATTTTACGGGGTTGGCGGCTACTTCCGGTCGGCGGACTAGCATCGAAAATAGGAATCGAAAATACATATTTTGAACAATTCCGGGAAAACCGGACAGTTAGTCCCGGTTCCGAACGATTCTCGATGCCCAACCCTAACGATGAGGAAGAAAAGGTTGAGGGCAGACTAGGGCTGAACGATATGGCCAAAATTTTTATCACAATATATTTCTTAATTTCGGTCGATAGCGATATAATTCGATATCGATATAAACAATATAAAAGCCTCAGAAAAACTATAAACTATACAAATAAATTAATGTTCACTTTTTACAGTATTTGCATTTAGCTTCCAAAAAAATTGAAATCCCCATCAAATAAACATACAATTCTCAACCCAATAATTCTCAGTCGGATCATCTGGACAGTTTCTTTTTTTTAATAGAAACATTTCATCCTCCATCCAGAGGGCATCATCAGTCAGAGGAGTTCCCCGCCAAGCAGTAAACACCAACCAGTGGACCAACCAGTTTGCTGGAGCCAAGATGGTTTCTGGGGACCGTCCTGTCCCTCGTCTACTGCTCCCAGGCAGGCAGCCACAGCCAAAGTAGTTCAAGGCAAGAAAGTTCATGCTCAATAATCCAGGTACCAAATCCAATAATTCTCAGTTGGGTCATCTGGACAGATTATTTTGTATAGAAACTTTTCACCTTCCATCCTCCATCCAGTTTCTATAAAAAAAGAAACTGTCCAGATGACCTGACTGAGAATTATTGGCTTTGGTACCTGGATTAAAGAGCATGAACTTTCTTGCCAGAAAATTCTCAACTTTGTCAATATTAATAGTTTTAACTTTAAACAACAACTTTAAAATTTACAGCATTGAAATTCATTGTCATTACTGTATAAAGTAAAATAGTTTTTGAATGACAAAGCTTTGTATATATTGTATAATGTAATGATTGTTCCATATTTAATATCATGTACTGTAATGAAGTTTGGGGAAAAGCATGCAAAACAATTACAAACGCTGTTTTTATTTTACAAAAAAGAGCTATGAGAATTATTAGTAAGAAGTGTTATGGTCACCCAACAAATATATTATTTCATCAATTGAAATTATTAAAATGTCATGATTTGGTTGAACATAGTATTTTACAAGTCATGTATAAAACTCATAAAAATATTACCCTCCCCCCCAAATATTCAATTAAAATTTATTGAAGAGTCATTATAACCTGAAGAGAATGTAAATGTTTGTAAAACCTCCATTTAGAACTAGTCTGAAGGAGCCAAGTTGTAAATCAGGAAACAGGATTGTTGAGTTGACTTGATATCACCATAAACATTTATAAAACTATTTATATGTTTTAAAAGATTATTAAACAAAAGTTGCTGGGAAGGTATAGTGCCAGGTGAAGGATACCTGAAGTTTTTTTTTGTTTTCAGTTTGGATATTGTTCAAGTGAAGGTTATAGTTTGTTTGTAGTTATTTTGTAATTTTTAAACAAGGGGCAGATATTAGACTATTTTCTTCTTTCTGATTAACTTGTTTTATTTTGAATGAATCAATATAAAAATTAAAAAAACATGCAGCGCTGGGGCTGTTGTTTCAGTACTTCGTAGTTTCAGGGACACGTTGGCTCAAACTTTATTGTGCTTCATCTTCTGACTCATCATGTTCTATCCAGTGGAAACTCTTCAGATTAAACAAGTTAAACGTTCCCACCGCTAGTTAGAATGACTCTCCGTCACGTTTTGCAGCATAAAGAGACTGAGTAGGACCTCGCTGCAGAAGAAACCTGCAGTTTAACAGATCTTAGAAAGCCGAACCACTTCCACACCACCAAATTAGTCTTTCCTCACTTCCACACCACCAAATTAGTCTTTCCTCACTTCCACACCACCAAATTAGTCTTTCCTCACTTCCACACCACCAAATTAGTCTTTCTCTTCGCTTGTTCAGTCACATTCTGACAGTCATGGGCACTCGTTTTGAAGAGAAAACTTAACACGAGTTGAAGATTAGCTTAGCCTGCTACCGTTAATGCCTTCTGGACTCGAGCTTTGTGTAACGTACGTCACCACGCACTTACGTAGTTGTGTCGCAGCTTTTTCTGTCCGGGTTGAAACTGAAGCAGCCGCGTCAACCCGAACAGAAAAAGAAAAGCGTCAGTGAAACGCTGTAATCCTATCGAAATATGCTTAAAACTCATATCATCGTTATTGAATAAAAGTATATCGCGAGATATAACGATATCAAAATATTGTCCAGCACTAGGGCAGACCAGTGGCAAAGTGCACAGTTTCTACAAGTTACCTTTAATACGTCAAACAGCAACACTCACCTGTCATTGAAAAGACACCTGGTGGTGGTGGCTGGCCGTACGGTGGCATCGATGGCATCCTGAGGGATGGGGGTGGCTCGGTGATGGGAGGCCTGGGTAACCCAGTGGGAGGCATAACAGGAGGGGGTGGGAATGGAATTATATTTGGGAGATTGACGTCGTCAACGATGAGAGGATCATTGCCATGGTCGAACAGACAAAGGTCGCCGCGGACGCAAAATCCTTTTTCTGGTTGAGAAAATGAAACAAAAACCAGTTACTTTGAAGTATTACTAAATTGTGATTATTTTTAGTTATACACGAGTATAGATAACCTGTTTTTATAAGTTGTGTACCCGTATTTTCCGGTGTATAGGTCGCACCTTTTTATGTTTTTTTCAAGGCCTGCGACCTATACACAGGTGCGACCTATATATGGCTTGTTATCACTTTCGACTAAACAAATTTTTAAATCCAGCTCATTTCACAATTACGTTCATTTATTAAGGAAAAGTTCAGCTCAGACACATATTTGCTATAATTTTTATCAAACAAATAATTGTTTTTAAGTGTTAATCTTCTTAAAAGCCTTGCTGTGCGCTCCTGTGGCAGACATTTGCAGCAGAGCTAAACGTAGGTGCGACCTATACACCAGTGCGACCTATCTAGGGATTTTTCCAATCTATTGGTGATAATTGGATGGTGCGACCTATACACAGGTGCGACCTATACACCAGAAAATACGGTAATTTATCAACAAAACTTTTACACACAAATAAAAAAAAAAGAACTTAAAGGTGCTATGTGTAACTTTCTGTAGAGCACAGAACTTAGAAATATTTTCAACAGGCAAAGCATTCTGATCCCTCCCCCTCAGAGCCATATATGGCTCTGCCCCCCTTGCTCTGCTGAAATTCAAATTCAAGCTCTGTTTTTATTGGCTGGTTACAAACTCTGTTTTTATTGGCTGGTCATTGTCCGGGTCACTCTGTGTTTTTAGTGTTTTTATAAATGCTGATAGAGAAGCAAGGGGACTATAGTTTTTTTCAGAGATTACTTTGTCTAACACCAGTCTGTCAGTAGATAGTGACAGAGTGAAGAAACATGTTAAAAATATATTGTTAGAAAAGTTACAGACTGCACTACAAAGTTACATAGTGCAGCTTTAAATGAGACCAAAGCTGAAAGCACCTACAGTAACATATTTACCCCACAGTCTCATTAAGACACCGGGTCTCTAGTGTCTGAACACTATCACAGCAGTGCACTTCAGGGACAGTGGGATAAGTTTAAACTCCCTTGTGCTTTTGTGTAGATAGAACCTGCTTGCTTTGCTGCCTTTCACTGGAGACAAGAGACACGAGTGCTAAACAGTGGTCATTAGTGAAGAGACTCAAGGCACTAAACGCTCGTGGGAAAACAACAAACTACCAGAGTGAACTTCACAATGGCTGCTGTCATTTGTTTTGTGCAGAGATATCTCCATAACCTTTAAATTTAAAAACACAGTTTGGTTTTAACAAATAAAAAGGTCTAAAGCTGGAAGCACGAAAACGTTTGAGCCCAGTTCAATTAAAGCAAACAAAAAAAATCTAAACATTGCTCTTACCGTCGTAATCCCTGCAGCGCTGCTTGAGGGGGACACTCTTGTTGCTGAAGGGCTTGCCGACACCGCCTAGCCTCGGAACGCTGTAGTAGCTCGACCAGCTGTCTGTAGTGCTGTCTGGCAGGTGAGCGGATGTTGCCACAGGAACCCCTCCAGCTCCCGGAACTCCGCTGGATGAGGAAGAGGGGGGGAACGGGTGCGGAGCTGTGGGAAGGGGCATGACGAGAGGTGGCGGGTGCTGCTGCTGCTGAGAGCCGGGTATGAGAGAAGCGTTGTAGCTCTCTGCATCTTTTCTCTCCACATCAAACTTGGGCTTGAACTCTGTTGAAGGTAAGAAAAGGCATCTGTAAAAATGTTTTACATGTAAAATAATTGATTACTGAAGAATTTTAAATGCCATATTAACACAGTCTTTCATTATATCAGAATAACCTTGGTAATAAGGCCAATTCCAACCCATGTTGCTGAATCCCCAATGATGTGACTGCAAAGCTGTCCACATTGCTCCTTCTCTGTCTACTTTCAATAATCCTTAATCCAACAAAACCAGTTCGGTCTCCGTTAAACAATCCAAATGAGCTCACACCCAGGTTGTTCCCGACAGAGCTCCTGCATCACTAATGCCGACAAGAGCTCCGGCAGCTCCGACACACCTGAGCCTGCTCCCCTGTGCTGTCGTTACTCTCTCACCTCTGCCCCCTCTGTGCTCTCGGTCCCTGCTCTTTCCACGGCTGCCGCTCCTGCTGCGGCTCCTGCTGTAGCTCCTCCCGCGGGGGCTGGCCCTGCGACGCTCGTGGCGCTCTCGCTCACGATGGGATTCGGCGCAGCTCTTCCCGTGCCGCTCGAAGTCACGCCGCTTGCGCTCATCCCGCCTCCTGTCGTCGCGGCACCTGTGTGGGCGAGTCGGAGAGGACGTTTAAATGATATCTCTGAGTCTGATTTAAAAACAACAGTCAGGCAGGTTACCAACATTATGTGTGCTGTAATTGTCTCTTAAAAACAATTCCATCATTTGTGACTGTACTGACCAAAAAAAAAAAAGCACACTTGTGGCAAAAAGAGGTCTTTGTTTCACTATCAGCATCCATCAAAGACAAAGGGGTACAATAATGTTTTTTGCATGTGTTGGTTAGCAAAATATCTCATGAACCAGTGGACAGATTTGAACGAAACTTTCAGGAAATATTCATTGGGTGCACAACTATAACTGATTTACATTTGGAGTCAACCCAGTACAAGATGGCTGCTACAGCTAATCAACTTTATCAAACACAAGAATGGCTATACTCGTCTATATTAAGAGATATTGAGCTAAAACTTGTTATGGCAATAGCTGAGAGTCTTTCACGGTAAGCCTGTTGCAATAAACAATAAATCAATTAATCGCATGATAAATTAAAATGAGGTCGATAATTTTCATTTATTGGATTTATCGTTTCTTTGTGTCCCTCTCTGACACCTCCCTTTCTCTTTTCTCTTTAAAATCGGTTTTAACCGTCCAAAATCGCATTTTTGGATCGCTCAAAGCAGCTAAGCCGAGAAACTAGGCTACGAGCTATGCTAACAAGCCGACATCGGGGGAAAAAACCGCCATCTTGTCGAAGCTCCAAAATTCACAGTTGAAATTTGTGCCACTGCCTTTGTGTAAAAAGTTGTTTTTCTCTGCAAAAAGAAGCTGAAACTTATTTACTGATATCTTATTAAAAGCTTTGTGTGACAAATGCTATAATAAAGAGCTCAAACCACACCGAGCGTCTGCCGTTTTGAGAACCAAAAACAGGAAGGAGAGACAGCCCATGTCACGTCAAGGGGCGTCCCTCCCATTTTTCTTAAAGGGGACCAAATGTAGGTCATATAATTTTTTGTGGTGTATCTGTGGGCTATCCAGACCATTTTCATTCAATCTTATACACAAAATAATGCTTAGATAATAAAATATCCCCTTTCTAATGCTGCCAGATTTCACTTCCGTTCAAAACGACCGGTTTATGATAATGAGTTCGGAAGGGCACGCCCTTCAAAAATCTATTTACATAAACTCCGCCCTCCAAAGGGTTCACGTTAGCATTTAATGCACTTTAGAAATGGCTAGTGCTAGCTCCCTCGTTCTGTTTCCTCCTCCCTCCTCGGTCTGTTCAAGCCACACATAGCAAGCTGCAGGTTTTTTTTTTTTTCAAACTTTATTCAGTCAGCCAGCTGACTATGTTCTACCGGTGAATAAAACTGCTCCGCGGCGCCGTGACAGAAGCATAATCGCGCGACAACGAATCAATGATAAAATTCGTTGCCAACGCTTTTAATTGTCACATTTTATTGATTCGTTGTTGCAACCCATAGGCGTAGCCAGAATTTTATGAGGGGCGGTTCGTTTATAATAAATGTGGACCTTAAATATAGACACGTCCAGGTAGCTCACTGGAAACGTAATGTGCCGTTAGCTGCTCCTAACCTTATCTAGACCTCATGGGTTCGAATCCCACAAGGTATGACTTTTTTTTTTAGATTATTTATTCATTCCAGATTAAAAAAACACAAGAAAACTATTTACAAAACAACAAGAAATAAAACAATACATGAAATGAAAGGAAGCAGAAGAAGAAAATAATCTTATTATATCTGATATAATAAGATTATTTTCTTCTTCTGCTTCCTTTCATTTCATGTATTGTTTTATTTCTTGTTGTTTTGTAAATAGTTTTCTTGTGTTTTTTTAATCTGGAATGAATAAATAATCTAAAAAAAAAAAGTCATACCTTGTGGGATTCGAACCCACGAGGTCTAGATAAGGTTAGGAGCAGCTAACGGCACATTACGTTTCCAGTGAGCTACCTGGACGTGTCTATATTTTAAGGTCCACATTTATTATAAACGAACCGCCCCTCATAAAATTCTGGCTTCGGTCTTATACTGCCATCCCATAGTCAAAAAAGGTAATAAACGCAAAACAAATTTAACAATTTCTTTTAAAATTTGACAAAAACTGCTAATTATGGTCAAATTTCAAACAATATCGTTTATCGCAATAATTTCTGAGACAATTAATCGCCAAGCAAAATTTGTTATCGTGACAGACCTATTTCACGGCACATAATGTCACATGATTGTGCAAAATGTTGTTTTTAATGTTTAAAATTACTGTTCAGACATTGCAATGATCAGTCCAAGAGACAAGTTCACGGACACCAGAGCCTTCATCGTGCTAGCAGTAGAGCTCCTGAGGTTTAGAACTGAAGAACTTGAAGCCACAGCCTTACCTGGAGTCGTTGAAGTCAGAGCGGTTTCTCAGGGGGCTTCTCCTGCGCCTGTTTTCTCTGTCCTCCTCTGGAGTTTCAATCTGGAGGGAAACAATGATTATGTCACATAAAAATACATTTAAAAAAAACTTTTGAACCTAACAATTTGACCCAAAGCATAAAGAGAAAACAGACTGCTCTTCTCAGAACAGTACTTTAACTCTTGACTCAACTTTTCTTACCTCAACATCAGTTTTGACTGCAGGCGGTTTAACCTCTTCTTTTGGAGGTTCCTTGACAACAGGTATTCCCAGGTAGTTCTTTGTTGTCAGAGACTCAAAAAGCTTATCAACAAAACCCATAGTCTCTGCAAAAGTAGCAAAAAAACCAAACAAAAAACATCAACAATTTCCCATTTCATCACTTTGTGCATATTTAACACATCTTCAAAAAGCAAAACTGCCTTCAAGGATGAAAAGCAATAAATATCCTGCCGTCTCAATTCATGCAAATAACTAATCCTCTTTTCATCTCTAAACAATAAGCGGCACAAAAACGAGCAGAACCGGCATGAAATAGTGGAAAGCTGCTTAATTATAGTGTGTCCAAATAAAAACATGAAATGAAATTTTAAAACCAGCATATATAATAACGTGCAATAGTCCAGAGTGTTTTGTTTACTCTCCTTAATAAGCATTTACTGTACTCTTGAAAATACTTTTTAGACATGCCTCTTCTCAAAAACACATTTGTACATAAGTCACTGCCATATAAAGCTCGTGACCTGAACAAACGGTAGGGATGCACCGATAAATCGGCCGGCCGATCGATCGGCCCCGATTTCCTTAATTTGGAGAGATCGGTGATCGTCCGATCTTTAAATGAGAAGCCGATTTTATTCACCGATCGCATCTGCCTCAGCAAAGGTTGTAAAATCCTGAAAATTTAGGGTGCATTTTGACCTTTTAACACCCGAAAATCGGTATCGGTCAAAATCGGAATCGGCAGGTCAGATTTTCTAAAAATCGGTGATCGGCCAGAAAATTGAAATCGGTGCACCCCTATAGTGCTGATGTTATTTAATAAATAAAAATAAAATGACATCAAGTAAACTACAGCACAAATCAATCCAAACATGTTGATCCATGTAATAAATAGAAAGGTACTCTTCAATAATGGAACCCACCCTCTGTTGGTCACACTGAAGAATAAACTGGTGCTAGATTATTCAGGGATTCAAGGTTCTTTATTGTCATTCGCATTGCATGTGGTACATGAGGTGGAACAAAATTGTGTACACAAGGTCCCAGTTATCTTGTTGCCATAAAAAAAAAAGTTCCTCTTATTGCTGTACAAACCGGATTCCAAAAAAGTTGGGACACTAAACAAATTGTGAATAAAAACTGAATGCAATGATGTGGAGATGGCAAAAGTCAATATTTTATTTGTAATAGAACATAGATGACAGATCAAAAGTTTAATCTGAGTAAATGTAACATTTTAAAGGAAAAATATGATTCAAAATTTCACAGTGTCAACAAATCCCAAAAAAGTTGGGACAAGTAGCAATAAGTGGCTGGAAAAAGGAAAATTAGCATTTAACAAACAGCTGGAAGACCAATTAACACTAATTGGGTCAATTGACAACATGATTGGGTATAAAAAGAGCTTCTCAGAGTGTCAGTGTCTCTCAGAAACCAAGATGGTAAGAGGATCACCAATTCCACCATTGTTGCTCAGAAAAATAGTGCAGCAATATCAGAATGGTGTTACCCAGCGTAAAATAGCAAATACTGTACTTTTAAGTTATCATCATCAACCGTGCATAACATCATCAAAAGATTCAGAAAATCTGGAACAATCGCTGCGCGTAAAGCCCCCAGTATATCTGTTCGTTGTGCAGCACGCCGCTCGACGCGCGTGCTGCGCGCAGGCAGTTCACAATATAGCTCAGCGTGACGCTCCAGCGTGAAGCTCCAAATTCTTGACATAATTTGAGCAGCAGCAGGGCGGAGCGTTTACCTACGGGACAAACTGAGGTCACTGATTGGTCATTTGCAGTGCTGGGCAGCGCTAATCCAACAATTAGTTCCGCTATTTCTAAAGCACTTATTAATTTATTTAGGTCCGCAATTTCAAAAGCGATTATGTATTAGCAACGCTAGCAGACGCCAATGCTAATGCGCTAACGTGCAAATGGCGAACTACTTTTTTAAATCCAGCAGATTTGACCATTTCGTGAACCGGTTAAGCTCAGAAAAACCTTGTGCTATAAAGTCAGCTAAGAAATATATTTTTTCTCAGCAAAGAAATAATTGTTTTTACCGTGTTTTGTTGTAAAGTCCTTTGCTTCTGTGGCCGTCGCCATTTTGAACAGGGCAAATGAGGCGCTGACGCGTCGCGTAGGCCGCTGAGAAACATCCATAAGTTCACCCTCCATGTTAAAAACTCTTCGTCTGACTCTTCGAAAACAAGCAATAAGGCTGCAGAGTAACACACTGGCTGCTAACTGCTATAGAGAGAGCGCTCTCTCTAGCCAAGAGACTGAGGGGGACGCTTTTTTGTCACGGACCACATCCGGCGCTGACAGGATATGGTCTGTTAGCAGTCGTCCGGTTGATTTAAGAGCTCGTAAATAAGTTTTTTCGTTTTTACTGATAGATAATTAGTTATTAGCGGTACTGCATTTTAAATAAAAATAGCGCAAATCCGCTTATGAATTATAAAAGTTAGTCAATCCGCTGTAACGCTGACAAATTGTTTAGGTCCGCTATAAGCGGATTAGCGCTTTAGCGCTCCTTAGCGGTCTGGCGCCCACCTTTGGTCATTTGCTGACACGCCTACTGAGTTGATTGACATGTCGGGTGGGAGAAGAAAAGGCAGAGGGCTGCGCAGCGGTTTTCTGTGTTTATATGTTAATAAAAAGTTCTAAAAAATAAAATTAAAACAGGGAGCGCTGGTCCTTCAGCCCACACAGCAGACCAGCACACCAGGAAATATTTAGAACCTGCGCATCCACGTTGGACATGACTTTAGTTCACTTGTGACAAGTTCATTCATTCCTCCTCATCGGAGGAGGAAGTGAATGGTGATCGCTTCAAGCGATCACTTGACTTTTGGCTAAAAAACAAAAACAGTCCGCCCCCGGGCAGTTTATTGTGAGACAACGCGCGCGTAAGCGGTCGTAAAATTTGAGCTTGGCGCGTTCACGCCCGCGTTCAAAGGCTTGTGCCGCGGCGCTCACACGGCGTGCAGCGGTGCTCGGCCAAACGCGGAGCTATACTGGGGGCTTAAGGGTCAAGGCGGTAAAACTCTACTGGATGCTCGGAATCTCCGGGCCCTTAAAGCCCAACACCCACCATGTTTTCAAATTGCATCGCCATTAATATTTATTAGTTTATTTAAAAATAATACAGGAGCGTTTACTTATATTGTGGAGAAATAACACTAAATGTGTTATTTCATGATTTATAGCAGATTTTAGCATGCAGCTCCGGGAAAATCTGCCCCTCTCCATATATGGGCATTCACTTGGGCATTCACGTCACCAAAGTGACGCCTTGGAGTTACAGGCGAGCGAGGGAAAGAAAAAGGAAGCATTTTTAAATATTCCCTAAAGCTGCCTGTGTTGATTAATCCTGCTGTCGCTCACTCATATTCTGAGCGAGCATCCACTTAGACATACTAGTTTTATTCGTTTGATCGCGACAAATTCATTCATTTCCGCATCGACTTTTTATTCTCTCCCCCCCCCGTGATCAGAAAGGCACCCAGCCTCGCAGCTGAGCTCTGCCCGCGCGCGTGCTTCACTGCTTCCCGCAACAAGGCTGACGAGAGCAAATACATACACTCGAGGGAGCAAATTACACCGGCACGAGGAACTTCAAAGGTGACCAGCGGAATGAGGAGCCAGAGACCGCGCGGCTCGCTCCTCTGGGCAGAATGAATGAGAGCAGCAACAGGTCCGCAGCGGTGTTATAAAATAAATAATAAATAAAATCAGAGCGCTGGTCCACACACAAATGCACCAGGAAATATGCAGGAAATATGCAGTTTTAACGCACTCTCTCTCATAAACCTCCATGGAAACTCACTCCTACCTTCTGCCTTCTGGGTGGAGATCATGTAACAAAAGGCATGACCCTTCGGGACTTTTCGGCCAGGTTTCCGGATTCATTCGGGAGTGGGTTTTTTTTTTTTTTTTTTTTAACCCTCGCCTGGCCCAAATGCAAAAATGAAAATAAAATTCATAAAATACTACAGTAATTCTCCAATATGGTGAATTGTTACTGTCACGGTGGGTGTTGTCCTTTAAAACGTCACTGCACCTCAAACAGGAATGCCACTGTCAAGGAAATAACAGAATGGGCTCAGGAATACTTCCAGAAAGCATTGTCAGTGAACACAATCCACCGTGCCATCCGCCGTTGCAGCTGAAACTCTACAGTGCAAAGAGGAAGCCATTTCTAAGCAAGCTCCACAAGCTCAGACGTTTGCACTGGGCCAGGGGTCATTTAAAATGGAGTGTGGCAAAATGGAAGACTGTTCTGTGGTCAGATGAGTCACGATTTGAAGTTCTTTATGGAACACTGGGACGCCATGTCATCCGGACCAGAGAGGACAAGGATAGCCCAAGTTGTTATCAACGCTCCGTTCAGAAGCCTGCATCACTGATGGTATGGGGTTGCATGAGCGCTTGTGGCATGGGCAGCTTGCATGTCTGGAAAGGCACCATTAATGCAGAGAACTATGTTCAGGTTCTAGAACAACATATGCTCCCATCTAGACGTCATCTCTTTCAGGGAAGACCCTGCATTTTTCAACAAGATAATGCCAGACCACATTCTGCAGCAATCACAACATCATGGCTACGTAGGAGAAGGATCCGGGTACTGAAATGGCCAGCCTGCAGTCCAGATCTTTCACCTATAGAGAACATTTGGTGCATCATAAAGAGGAAGGTGCGACAAAGAAGGCCCAAGACGATTGAACAGTTAGAGGCCTGTATTAGACATGAATGGGAGAGCATTCCTATTTCTAAACTTGAGAAACTGGTCTCCTCTGTCCCCAGACGTCTGTTGAGTGTTGTAAGAAGAAGGGGGGATGCCACACAGTGGTAAAAATGGACTTGTCCCAACTTTTTTGGGATTTGTTGACGCCATGAAATTTTGAAACAACATATTTTTCCCTTAAAATGATACATTCTCTCAGTTTAAACTTTTGATCTGTGATTTGTGTTCTATTCTGAATAAAATATTAGATGTTGACACCTCCACATCATTGCATTCAGTTTTTATTCACAATTTGTTTAGTGTCCCAACTTTTTGGGAATTCGGTTTGTAGTAAAGAACAAGAAAAAGAAAAAAAAATACACACACACACACACAGTACTGTATATATCAGTGTTTCCCCTAGTTAACTTGCCATGGCGGGGTGCTCATCTCATCCATGATTTTTGTTGACGGGGGGGACTGTCACATGTCTGAGTGCAGCTTGTACTAACAGTTTTTGAGTGGGGGCGGGGGGCATTCAGCATAAGGGAAGAGGCAATGTGAGTGCTCCCTTTAGCTTTTTAGCTAGAAAGCCTGTATTTTGTGCTGCTAGCTTAGTGCTATGCCAGTG
>JBBPBX010042804.1:0-15457 GCA_038048925.1 Garcialebias charrua | reverse complement strand
GACAACTGCTGGCACTGACGTATCGCTAAGCTAGCAGCACGCAATTCATACGCTATAGTTCAAAGCTATGACTAGCGCTCCATCTACCCCCCCCCCAATATTTTTTTCAATTTATGAAATATCCCATGAGCCTTTGCTGCTAAAGCAGACTGACTTGCGTGCCTATAAGAAAAATGTTTGCAGGTCACCACACTAGCTGATGAAGCTCTGAGTGAGTCATCTGCAGCATGATACTGACACTGATTAGAGCCAAACACCAGCTTCATGTAGTGCCACACTATTGTTGCTGTTAAGTTGTGTTGCTGTTGGGCATGCACCATTTTACATTTTGCACTACATATAATTATAATAAAATACAGAAATTTAGATGTATTAATTGCCTATATATGACTTGTTAATTATTTTGTTCTGTAATGTTTTTTAGACAGAAAGGAAGATTAAATAACTGTATAAAAAGGATTTTACTTAAAGACCGTGTAAAGTGAAATTAAATGTGTGTTTTTATTTTGTCACACGGCATAAATATGTGTTATTAATCACCCATATAAATCTGACTGATTAAAAACATTGATTTCCTTATAAAATTAAGTCTCAAAAATCATGAAAAAACATAATTTTGCCTTGCTCTGGAACGCTGGGGGCGTGTCAGCGCGTGGGCGTGGTTTCAGCGCAGCCCCCTGAGCTGACTGTTGTGTGGAGAGGCAGACAAGGAGCCTGTAAACCTGCTCTGTTTTTATCTGAGTTATGGCCGGTCACCTCGCATGCGGGGTCTGTGTTGGTGATTAAAAAGAGTAATCACGTTGATAAGTTATCTCATCTGTGTCAGCAGAGTCACGGCGCTCTCACACACACACACACGCGCGCGGGGGGGGCGCGGATGTGAAAACAGGTGCAGGTCGCTCCAGCAGCAAAAGACAGAGGGCTGCGCAGCGGTTTTCTGTGTTTATATGTTCATGAAAACTTTAAAAAAATAAATTAAAAACAGGGAGCGCTTCTCCTTCAGCCCACACAGCAGACCTGCACACCAGGAAATATTTAGAACCTGGTGCAGCCTCGTTGGACATGACTTTAGTTCACTCGTGACAAGTTCATTCATTCCTCCTCCTCGGAGGAGGAAGCGAATGGTGACAGCTTCAAGTGATCACTTGACTTTTGGCTAAAAAAAAAAGAAATGTCACAATGGAGCGGCTGCAGTCCATGCGTAAAAGGAGTGAGAGTACTTGAGGGAGACGGTCGGTAGCGAGTGAACGGCTCCACCGAAGAACGCATTTATACGGCTGGAGCTGCAGGGGGTGGGGCTATACTTAAGAAGACCGCGTGACGAAACGCGGTCACATTTAAAACACGCCTAAAAAATCCTGAAATAGAAATATGTTTATACACAGTTTGATCTATAACTCCAAAATTAATTGAGCTACAATTTTGAGACTTTTTACTCATTTACAAGATTACAATTATCACATTTATGATGTTTATTGAAGAAAATGTTGAAATTCACTTTACACGGTCTTTAAAGAAGTATTTTTATTTTGTGTATCACATTATTGCATTTGGCCCGTAGCCGTCTGTTAATTTTCATTTTTGCCTTCCCAGGGAAAACGTTTGGCCCCCCTGGTTTAGGGGTTTATGAGCTAATTACATAATTAGGTGCACCTGAGTCCAGTAACTCCATAGTCTTTAGGAGTGTTCTACTCAGCAATGATGAAAATACGGTTCCTCACTCATAAATGTGATTTTGGCAATATAGTCATGCCTTGTTTGATTTTATAGTGTTGCACTTAGAAATGCTCGTTGCATGCCGTGGTAATGGATTTGATCTGAAACACAATATCCAAAATGGTGGCGTAAAAAACTATAGGGGTGATGGAGGGATGGGTTAGTGCGCAAATTATCTATTAGCAAATATTTCTGATTGTTAATATTGCATTTTGCTTAGCAGATAAGTACAACTGTTTGCCATAACCCTGATGCATGCTGATAACATTGCCATGACATTTGCTTTGACAGTTTCTCAGTTTGGTAAATGTTGTAGTAGTTTTTTTTTTCCACTGCACCAAGTGGCAACAAAAGGTTCTGTACTTCAGCTCAGAACTCACTACTACCTCCTTCATTTACCATTCCTGCACTGCAGTGAAACCACAAGAGGTACCGGTACATTCAAAAGGCTTTTCAGTAAGTGTAGGTGGAGGCAGCAGAAAAGCCAGACAGCACAGTACACAGTGTCTGGAGAGCTGAAGAATGTTTCCAGTCAAAAGAGAAACAACAGCATGAAAAAAAATCTGAGCGTGTATGTCTGTTCGGATCTGTTCAAGATGCACCTAAAAATAGAAACTTACAGTATTTCTTTAAGTATTTATTTTCTAATTTCAAAATCATGTCCAGAGAAAAGCAAAAATAAGCTCATATGAACAGCCTAATGTTTGAGAATGAATTTATAATTATGTCATTTTTAGACAAACCAGAGGAACCAACCATTAAATGAGTTTAGCAACCTGAAATTCAAAGAGCATTGAATTATTTATTTATTAATTAAATTTATTCATTTTAAAATATAACACAAAAAACAATCACAAATGGTAGTATACAATATTTAGAAATAAAATGAAGGGTGGCAGAATGAAGAACAATCTTATTGAATTAACAACTGCTCGTTCATTAAAAGCCTCTCAATGTTTGTATCCTTGAATAAAGACGCCCTTGTTGTAAAGGTGGAGTTACCAAATCCCATTTGAAACAGAGTGATACTCCTCTGAGCACAGCTTTATAAATACTGTACAGTATTCCACTTTTTCTTATGCTTGTTTCAGTGATTCAGTAGTGGACAATGAAGAGCATGTACACAACAACACACAAATGAAAAGTAATGAAACGCTAAATCTGTCTTACCCTAATTCCTTTATAAATGCAGTCTAGAGACATCATAAAGAAGTGAAGTGAATCATACAGATGCTGGTGAAGACTCAGTCATCCAGGAGATGGTAAATAAATTTAAAAAACGGTTAAAGACAAAAACAACTGGACTCTATTCTGTAGCTGAAGACGTTTCACTTCTCATCCGAGGAGCTTTCTCAATTCGAAGATCAGAGTGTGGGGTTCAAGTTTGAGATTTCTCTCCATCAGTCGCGTAAACGACATCAGATTTCAACTGTCAAAAACTTACAATGCAGACTTAGGCCTGATTCCCAGTCAGCTCCACTCCAGTTCACATCTTCATGCATGTGATCTAAAGTCTCTGTGAGCCAGGCAGAAAGTAGTTCCAGTCTAATCTGTATGTGAAACCAAGAATACGACCAGGTCTCATACTGTATAAAGACTGGAACTGCACATATATTTTTTATTAATCAGTGGTGGAATGTAACAAAGTACAAGTAACCAATGGTGAGAGGGGAGTTGGTTCACTGAATCACTGCAAAGTGGGCAGGTAATTTTAGACCCACCTTCAAGAAGAGCTGGACCAGTGACGTATATTCTAATACAGTACTGTATACTGTATATATATGACATTGAGCTGGGTGCACCTGCAGCACCGCTAACACACCCAAATTAGATTCCACCGCAGAGTCAGCCAGAAGATACACACCACCCATGGCCTTATTGAAAGACTAATGAAAGAATATTGAAAAACTACTGAAAGATTATTGAAAAACTACTGAAAGATTATTTAAATACTATTGAAAGATTATTGAAATACTATTAAAATACTATTGAAAGGTTATTGTAATACTAATAAAATACTATTGAAAGACTATTGAAAGGCTATTGAAATACTATTGAAAGATTTTTAAAAGACTACTGAAAGATTATTGAAATACTATTAAAATACTATTGAAAGACTATTGAAAGACTACTGAAAGATTATTGAAATACTATTAAAGATTATTGAAATACTATTAAAATACTATTGAAAGACTATTGAAATACTATTGAAAAACTATTGAAAGATTATTGAAAGACTATTGAAAGATAATTGAAAGATAATTGAAATATTATTGAAAGACTATTGAAAGACTGTTCAGTTCAGCAGGACAGATTCTCTCTCCCAGAAGAGCCAGACTGGACTCAAAAAACTTTGAAAACCAACTTCTTCTGAACTTGAACAAGAAATTCTTGCTGCAACATTAAAATATGTCACTTCATGGGATGTTAGGACAGGGGACAAGAGATGTCTCCAAATGTCTCGACACTCAGGTACATGTTTTGAAAATGGTATCAGGAAGTTAAAATATTATTCATTATTGACCCATTACAAGGTTGACTAGACAGTATTTTAACTAGAGTTGATGACAAATAATAATATAATAATAATAAACTTTATTTGTATAGCACCTTCCTACAATGCCTTGCATTGACCAAGGTGCTTAACAGGATAAAAAGATGAATAAACTGGAACAATAAATCAATGAAAATAGAATAAGAAACAAAAGCAATAAAAGAAGGCAATGGAAATAAAAATGCTACATACTAAAGTACCAAAAGTAATAAAAGTTACACGCTGAAAGCTTTTAACTTTTAACTGACAAACTGGAGTTGAAATGATCAGAGCCTGTGCCTTTGTTAGGTCTACTGCTCCTTTTTTCTGTCAGACAACTTTTACTTAAATATGTTTACTGCAGTTAAAATGACACATTGATTTTGCTTTGTGTTAAATAAAAACTTTCAAAGGTATAATCATTCCTCTTTCTTATTTTGCTTAATGGCATTTAACTCTGCATGCCATCCTGAAATTATGATGCACAGAATCACAAGTCCAAGTGTGAACTGTGTCACAGCGTAAACACAATAAAAACATGTATTATCTGCAGCATTGTTCATTAAAATGGCTCAACACTATTAATGTATTACAGATAATACAGTATACATAAGGTAGGAATACTTAATGATATTGTAGACCTTTGCATTAGGTAATACATTCTGCAAGTACTTTTACTTTTAATACTTTATCATAGAATGTCCTAAGACAAAATGTGATAGATTCTTTTTTGAATACCAATGATTATCCCACTGTAACGTTCCTTTTTTTCCATATCTGATTGTCTGGCGGCGCAGATTAATTTCTGCTGCGGCTTTCTGTGCGTACGTCCCTCTTAGGATGGTGCGCGCGCCAATAGCACTGTTTTGTACCTCGGTGCAAATATGCCAATAAAGATATATTCTAATCTATTCTATTCTATTAATACTTTTTAAAAGCAAGTACTTACTTTTACTCAAGTAAAAACAGTAATGTGGTACTTCTACTTTTATTAGAGTACACTTTTGTCTGTTTATTTGTACTTTTACTTAAGCGCAGTGTTTGAGTACTTTATCCACCACTGGAATTGATAAATCCTCTCGTATGGGAAGCGAGACGTTTTCATGAATAGAAGTCCAGTTGTTTTTGCTTTTTAATTTTATTTTGGATTGACCTGGATGACTAAGAATCTTCACCAGCATGATGCAAACATTTGTCATTTCTTGACTAGGTTTCCATTAAAGCTGACTGAGATTCAGCAACTTGTCTTTCCTATGAACGGCGTCACAGTCAGCAGCACACTAAACATTACATTGAGTTTGGCAGTTTGATCTACACAGCTACACACGTCATGAATAAAACAGACTGTCACCCCTGCTGTTCTATCCGTGTTACTGTAAACTCTGAAAATACCCTGGCAAATGAATGCACAACAAGTACACAAACAACATGGTAATTCACCCCCTCCATCTGAAAGCTCTGCCGTCTGTCTCCCTTCTCAAACAAGCTCGGTTCAGCAGCTACAGCTCAGCACCAATAAAAAAGTGTTAAAATGTCTGCCTGACTCAGTAGAATGTGCTTGACCCTGACTCTGCTGGATATTTCAAGATGTGGGAACTCATTGCACGGCTAGCTTGACTCAACCAGGACTTGATAGCTATGCAGCCACATCAGCTCGTTAATGTTGTTCAAGTAAACAGATCGAAGGGATGTGTGTGTCACTCTCAGCCTGTGTGACATAATGACATTGGCAGCAAAAGTCTTTTGTATCTAAAAGTTAATTTCAGTGTAGTGACGTTTTAAAAAACATACATTTAGATCAGCAGTGATAAGGATTTTTTTCAAATTCTAACTTATATTAGTTTTAAACTCAGTTCCAATTAGAACATTTAGCAATGTATCCACACCTCAGTATCCAGTTTTCCAGAAGCGTGTAAAACAATTACAAAGCCTATTTTTGTTTTACAGAAAAGAGATGTAAGAATTATCACTAGAAAGCATTACTGTCATTATCAAGTACATTATTTTATCAACTGAAATTATTGAAGTTATATGATTTGGTAGATTATAATATTTTATCGGTTATGTATAGGGCTCAGAATAACGCATTACCTTTAAATATCCTAATACATTTTGTAAAAAAAACAAAGTTGTTATAATCTTAAGGGAACAGAGATATTTGTAAAACCAAAATACAGAACTAGTTTAAAAGGATGGTCCACCTCAATCCAGGGAATTGGATTGTGGAATGGTTTGGAGAATGATGTTAAAAATGCCAAGTCAATGTTTACATTTAAGAAAATGATCAAAACTGAATTGTTAAAAAAATATATGAAGTAGCTTAATGTGTATTGTATTAGAGTTAGAAAATTAGAAAGAGTTATTCATTTTGTTCTGTTACTTGTAGATAATTATTGTTTGAACTGATTGTTTGAAAAAAGGGGCAGATATAATAAGATTTTTTTCTCCGTCTGCTACCTTTCATTTTATATTTTGTATTCTTATCATATGGGATTGTTTTGTATTGTATTTTAAAATGAATAAAAATGTATAAATAAATAAAAGAACTGATTTAGTGTGGAAAAGGGTTTTCCCCAGGGTTTTACACTGATTTAGTGTAGTGTGTAGCCGGAAAAGGGTAGCATGCCCTCTCTGGGTCGGGGAGGAGGTCCTGCCCCAAGTGGAGGAGTTTAAGTATCTCGGGATCTTGTTCACGAATGAGGGAAAACTGGAGCGTGAGATCGATAGGCGGATAGGTGCAGCGTCCGCAGTGAAGCGGGCGCTGTACCGGTCTGTCGTGGTGAAGAGAGAGCTGAGTCAAAAGGCAAAGCTCTCAATTTACCGATCGATCTACGTTCCCACCCTCATCTATGGTCATGAGCTTTGGGTTATGACCGAAAGAACAAGATCTCGGATACAAGCGGCTGAAATGAGTTTTCTCCGCAGGGTGGCTGGACTCTCCCTTAGAGATAGGGTGAGAAGCTCAGTCATCCGGGAGGGACTCGGAGTAGAGCCGCTGCTTCTCCACATCGAGAGGAGCCAGTTGAGGTGGCTCGGGCATCTGGTTAGGATGCCTCCTGGACGCCTCCCTGGTGAGGTGTTCCGGGCATGTCCCACCGGGAGGAGACCCAGAGGAAGACCCAGGACGCGCTGGAGGGACTATGTTTCTCGGCTGGCCTGGGAACGCCTTGGGATTCCCCCGGAGGAGCTGCTCCAAGTGGCTGGGGAGAGGGAAGTCTGGGCCTCCCTACTTAGGCTGCTACCCCCGCGACCCGACCCCGGATAAGCGGAAGAAGATGGATGGATGGATGGATGATTTAGTGTGAAGTAGGGCTGGGCAATAATTCGATATGGATATATATCACAATCAGAGGTCGCGTTAACCGAATAGTTTTCGTATTTGACTGGTTGTTTTACGTGATGACGGAGAAATCAAAACACCGTCTGTCGTTTGACAGATTAACATCCACTCTCTACCAACCGGTTCATGAACTTCACACCCCAGTCCAGTAGGTGGCGGTAATTGCACATTACGGCTTTTGCCAACCCCCAATAAACCAAAGGGAGAAGAAAAAGAAGAAAATACATGACGTTGACTACGTTTGAAAAAAAAAATGTCAAGGCAGCTTAGCGTACGAAGTTTCTTCAAAAAGCCCAATAACTGCGGTCGTGTTGAAAAAAGAGGTGAAAAAGAGGGAGTGATGCAATGGAGGACGATGGACAAACAAGTAATCCGCCCTACACTGAGCGATCAACTTGTAATAAGGAGGTTAGATGCTATCGTTTAATTAAATTGCTTATGCATCGTTATTTCATTTGATTTTTTTGTTATTGCAGATGTAGATTCTCTGTTCAGCTTGTTTGGGACTATTATTAATTAAAATGAATGAAAAAATATGGTAATTATTTTTAAAAAATTCAATGACTGATTAAAATTAATTTTGACCGGATATTTTTAACCCTGTCTGTCAAAACGACCGTCAACGAAAAAGTCTAGCGCAACATCTGATCAAAATATACTTTTGTTCAAGGTGATACAAGTTTTAAGAAAATTTTCGATATTTCTATATACATTACTATGTATTTTGTATGTATTTATTTGTATTACTTGTACTATTTGCACTTATTTGTATTACTTTGTATTTTGTATGTATTTTCTATGTATGTGAATGTTCTTGTAAAGTGCCCCTGAGACAACTTTTTGTGATATGGTGATATTTAAATGAACTGAATTAAATTTATTTGAATTACGCTATGATTACAGCGTTTCACTGACGCATTTCTTTTTCTGTTTGGGTTGAAGCAGCATCTTTAGTTTCAACCCGAACAGAAAATGCTGTGACACAACTACGTAAGTGCATGGTGACGTACACCAAAGCTCGAAGGAGTCAGTGGTAGTGGGCTAGGTTAACTAAGCTCCAACGTGCGGTAAGTTTTCGCTTCAAACCGAGTGCCCATGACCATCAAAATATGACTGAACAAGTTTTCAAAAGCGAAGATAAAGCAGATGACATAATGGATAAGAGGAAAGACTAATTGGGTGGTGTGGAAGTGGTTCGGCTAAGTGTGCTGCAAAATGTGCCGGAGAGTCGTTCCAACTAGCGGTGGGAACACATCTAACTTGTTTCATCTGAAGAGTTTCTACTTTATAGAATATGCTGAGAGTCACAAGATGAAGCACAATAAAGTTTGAGCCAACATATCCCTGAAACAGCACCCCCAGCTGTATCAAAAGAGAAATGTTGTTTAAAGTTAAAACTATTAATATTGACAAAGTTGAGTTTTATGCTTATTTGACAGTGATTTCAAATTTATTTGAAGGTTAAATACAAATAAAAAGTGAACATTAATTTATTTATACAGTTTGTACAGTTTTTCTGTGGCTTTTATATTGTTATATCGATATTGAATTATATCATTATCGACCGAAATTAAGAAATATATCGTGATAAAAGTTTGGGCCATATCGTCCAGTCCTTGTGTGAAGTGAGCAAAAACACCTTCAGTCTGAACATACATGGTAAAAATGAAACATAATATATTCTCAAACCTGATAAAAACAACCTGTATACAATATTTACTCATTGATAGTGTCTGCATCGCTAATGACACTGATTTTTTTTTTACGAGAGAAAACAGTTTCTTCAGAGCAATCTTTTGACTTTTCTAAAAATAAAAAAAAATACAGAAACAGTAAAAGTAACCCGAAGTGCTGTAGTAACTATGACAGCCTGTGTGTGGTGGTGCAATGCTGCCACAAACCTACACCACAAACAGGAATGAAGGAGGCTGTGCGGGCAACCTGTAAGTTGCAGAAAATGCTGCATGCTTCAGTGTGTTCTGTTAAAAAGGGGTCCACTTATGGTGTTTGGCCACTGTCAACGCTCATCAGCTCCGAACAACCCAACATCAGTTAAGGGCCCGCCAACTGCTGGTACCCACCCCCACTCAGCACGGTTAAAGGACCACCTTGTTTCAGGTACCAAGCGAACTGCTCCAAAGGTCTGATGTAAGCAGACAGCAGTTGTTGATTGACCAGCGGAGCTATGTCACTGGATGACCCGCCCAACAAAACCGCAAACTATCTGAACCTCCACTTCCTCATTGTGTTGGACGGCGCCACAAGAAAAGAGCACATTTACAGAGAGATATTGGGGATGATGTAGCATCAATACACATGGACTAAGAAGCTGTGCTGGGATAAGCTAACGAAATTCAAGTTGGATTATAGGACGATTAAGGACCACAACAGGCAAAGTGGCTTGAACACAAAAGACCAGTTACAATCCTTCTCACTTTGCACTGATGGTCCCGCCCACAGAGCGGGGGAAACAGGTCAGCCTCCATTGTAATGGCAAATCACCTCCACCTGAAGGCTCGGATATAGTCGCGCTTTGGTCTGCAAGCTGGAGGGCGCGTGCTGCGCGCGCACTGTGCATGCGTTTATAGTGTGGCACGGCAGCGCTTGGCAAAGTGCTGTTCTTTTACGGACCAGCAGGTGGCAGTACCCTCTAAAACCTGAGCCATTATCCAAGATGGCCGCGCTCAGTGCAGCCGCAGCTTCACGAGTTCCCGGATCATCTCTAGTTTTTAGTAATTTTAAAAGTGTTTTTGTACCTGACTCTGCGCGTGTTTTGCGGGTGAATTACAGCCGAACTGATCTGTTAAGAATTGGAGCGGATTTACCACAGGGCACAGCTGAAATCAGCAACGAACTCAAATCAGAACTCGGAAGATTGGACCTGCTAAAAACGTCCTTCTGGAAGCAGATGCACTCCAGGGGAAAGAAAAGAAAGCGCTGCTCACGGGAAAAGAAGCGGGGTTGTCGTGCAGGAATTATGACGAGAATGCGGAAAGACGCTAAAACCGGTAAACCCCCGATGCCGGCTCTTTTCCTGTCTAACGTTCGCTCACTCGACAACAAGATGGATCTACTTCGTTTGAGGGTAACCACGTCGGAGGAGATGAGAAGATGTTCCGTGCTTTGTCTTACGGAAACGTGGATTTCTGAGGAGACTCCAGACTCTGTTTACGAGCTGGACGACCGGCTCTTCTTCAGAACAGACCGGTGCTTCGAGACTACGGGGAAAACGCGAGGTGGTGGTGTTTGTATTTACGTACACAAAGATTGGTGCACGAACTGTGCTGTGATAAAAAGAGCTTGTTCAGCTGCCGTGGAGTTGATCACAATAAGATGTAGGCCGCATTATATGCCACGTGACTATTCAGTGATCGTAATCAGCGTTATTTACATAGCACCCGATGCTAATGCTAATGACGCCCAGAGAGAGATTCACGACTTACTCACTTCGCTGCAGTGTAAATATCCTGAGGGGCTTTTCATTGTTTGCGGGGACGTCAATCACGTGGATCTCCAGGTGTCCCTCCCAGCCTTCAATAAGAACGTCTTCGCAGCCACGAGAGGAGATAAAACACTCGACCAAGTCTTCACAAATGTAAAGGGGGCATACACGGCGAAGACACGCCCAGCGCTCGGATCTTCAGACCACGACTCTCTGATTCTGGCGCCAAGAGAACTCCCTCCACTCAGGCGCCGGAAGCCGGAACAAAGAGAAATAACAATCTGGCCTCAAGATAGTTCCCCCATGTTGAGAGACTGTTTTGAGAGGACAAACTGGTCTGTTTTCAGAGAAGCAGCCACTGATGGTAGTTCAGTGGACATGGAATTGTACGCTTCCTCAGTCCTGGGTTACATCAGTACATGCTCTGAAAATGTATCCATAAAAAAATATGTGAAATCCTACCCGAACCGGAAACCCTGGTTAAATAAAGAAGTTCACGCCTTGCTAGCAGCCAGAGACACTGCATTCAAGTCAGGAGATAAAGTGGAACTGAGAAAGAGCAGGAATGAACTGAAGGATGGCATTAAGAAGGCCAAGGCCACGTATGCACAGAGGATCGAGGGACAGTTCACCTCACAAGACCCACGGAGCATGTGGAAGGGTATTAAATGCATAACAGATTACAAAGGCAAAAACAAACAATGCCCCAGGGACCCATCTCTGCCTGATGCCCTCAATAAGTTTTATGCACGTTTTGATGATCCAAACAGACCTGCTAGCACCAGACTCACCTCATCACCAGATGAAGAGCATCTCAGGGTGTCCGCAGCAGAAGTGAGAGGCAGTCTCAGAAAGATTAATCCTCATAAAGCAACCGGACCAGACAACATCCCAGGGAAAGTTCTGAAGGAATGTGCGGACCAGCTCTGTGAGGTGCTGGCTGACATCTTCACCACCTCACTTGCACTGGAGTCAGTTCCCACCTGCCTGAAGACCGCGACCATCATCCCAGTCCCAAAGAGCTCCACAGTGACTGGTCTGAATGACTATAGACCGGTGGCCCTCACCCCGATAGTCGCTAAATGTTTTGAGAAACTGGTCATGTCCCACATCAAGGCAACCGTCAACATCAATGAGGACCCTCATCAATACGCATACCGTGAGAACCGATCAACAGAGGACGCCATTTCTTCCGTGGTCCACACTGCTCTCACCCACCTGGATCAGAAGGACTCATACGTGCGTCTGCTCTTTGTGGACTTCACATCTGCCTTCAACACCATGATCCCCCAAACTCTGATAGACAAACTATCTACACTTGGACTAAGCCCCTCTATTTGTAACTGGATACTAGACTTCTTAACAGACAGACCACAGTCCGTGAAGATCCACAACTTCTCCTCCTCCACCATAACCCTCAGCACTGGCTCTCCTCAGGGATGTGTGCTGAGCCCCCTTCTGTTCACTCTGCTCACATATGATTGTACAGCCACACTTCCAGGCTGTCATATTGTTAAGTTTGCAGATGATACAGCGGTGGTGGGATGCATCACAAACAATGATGAGTCCAGCTACAGACAGGAGGTGGAACACCTGGAGAGCTGGTGCAAAGAGAATAATCTTCACATGAATGTGAAGAAGACAAAGGAGATGATTGTGGACTTCAGAAGGAACAAACACACCCATGCCCCACTGATAATAGGTGGGTCTGCAGTGGAAGTGGTCTCCAGCTACAAATACCTGGGTGTACACATGAATGATAACCTCAGCTGGAGCAACAACACCACCAGCCTGATCAAGAAAGGTCATCAGAGACTCTACTTCCTCAGACGGCTGAGACGAGCCGGTCTGAGCAGCCCAGTTCTCACCTCGTTCTACAGGTGTGCAGTGGAGAGCATCGTGTGCTCCAGCATCAACGTGTGGCATGGAGGCTGCACAGTTGAAGAAAGAAAAGCTCTGCAGAGAGTGGTGAAGGCTGCACAGAAGTCTGTTGGAGTCAGTCTCCCCACCATCACAGACATTTACACCTCTAGATGCAGGAAAAGAGCCACCTGTATCATGAAAGACCTCACTCATCCAGCACACTCACTCTTTGCCCCACTCCCCTCAGGACGGAGGTTGAGGAGCATCAAGTGTAGAACCACTAGACTGAGGAACAGCTTCTACCCTGAGGCTGTTAGACTCATGAATAAATAAAAATAAAATTAAAATAAACACTGCAAAATATCACATCATGGTGATGCTGATATGTTTTCTTGTTGCTGTGTTCATCTGTGACCATCTGTGACCATCTGCTCATACAAACTCATGTTCGTGCTGCTGTTTATTCCCACTATATTAGGCTTAGTGTATTACTAGTTGATGTTTTTCTTAGTTAGTTCTCGATGTTATTACTGTTTTTCTCTTTCATTTGTTGTTGGATGTAACTGGGACCTCGTGTACATAATCTCGTTTTCATCTCATGTACCACATGCGGTGCAAATGACAATAAAGACTCTCTGACTCTGATATGTTGCAAGAAAGGGTGTAGAAGAAGAAATCTACCGTAGAAGAAGAACTGTTTGAAATCACACAACAAAAACAAATAGCTTTCTGCTCGCGTGCTGAACTGTTGTCTTTATTTGCGGCTTTCAATGCATGGAGTCAGCGGAGGAGAAAGCGATCACGTGACTTTTGGCGAAAAAACAAAAGAAAAGTCCGACTCCAGATCAGGAATGAAGGAGAATTTTAACATTTTGTGTCACAAAACATTCCTCCATGCGTCGCGACGCCGTTTCCACGACCACAGCGGCGCAGACAGCTGCAGAATCTGGCGTGAAGGCTGTCGGTGAGGTCCACACCCGACCTGTCAATCAATTCGGCGCGCGCGCTAGGCTTGCGGAGCTTCAAAATCTAGGAGGTGCACGACCACGCGCGAAACCAACGCGCTGGCCAAAGCGCGGGGGCGGGGACTTCGCGATTGCGTCACTTTGGCCGCGCGCCCTATGCGACGCGTCAACTATATCCTAGGCTTGAGAAGAACCAAGAGGAGGGCCGAGTGGAGCTGCACTTACCAGTGGCAAAACGTCCATTTGGACAGTACTGACAAACTAAAAATGGTAAGATCATTTCAAAAGCTGATTATGTCATCCTGTAGCAACTCTGAAAGGTTAGGGTAGTTCATTTGAACATTGTTATTTACATCATTATACATCTGCCAATTTCGCATTGCAGTTAGTTTGGATTGAGACGCCCCAGGCAGCACCAGAACTGCTACAACTAGCTGCTGTTGCAAAATAATATTTTTCAACAAAAAGGTTTGTAGGCTCAATCAGCCAGGTAGATAACACAAAAAAGGTTAAATAATTTAATCTGGACTAGTTTCTTTAAGCCGGCTTCTGAGATTCCAACACGAGGTTGGCTTGAAACACAACAGTGAAGGCTACTTACGAGACAGATCTGGTTGGCAGGCCACAGACTGATGACGTTTTCCAGATGGAAGACGAAACGTTTCTCCCTTAAAGAAACTGGTCCAGTTGAAGTGATTTAAACTTTTTTGTGAATATTTTCAACCTTTTCACAATCTTTCTGTTAAAAAAGGCTGAACTATTACATGATATTTAGTAATAAAAAGAAAACTGCAGATGTTTCATTTATAATTGAGGGTGGTGAGATCTGTAGAGTGAGTGAGGTGAAGTTCTTGGATGTTGTCATTGATGACAAACTGACATGGAAACAACATATAAATTCTGTAAAAATGAAAATATCTAAATCCATTGCTGTACTATACAAAGTCAAGGATCTATTAAATGACAAAGCGTTGTATTTGTTATATAACACAATCATTGTTCCACATTTAATTTATTGTATTGATGTAAGAGATCTTCTGGAGATGAAATTCACCAGATAGTGCTCCCTACAGAACATGTCTCCATGGTGTTAAAATCACTCCATGACGAATCTGGGCACCTGGGAGTGGAAAAAACTCTTGGACTTGTCCGTGACAGGTTCTATTGGCCCAAGATGGGAGCTCAGGTTGAGCAATATGTAAAAAACTGTGGAAGATGCATCACTCGTAAATCACTTCCGCAGCGAGCTGCTCCTTTAAATCAGATAACAAGTCAAGGCCCGCTCAACCTTGTGTGCATCGATTTTCTATCACTTGAGTCAGACTCGCAGGGGTTTTCCAGCATCCTAGTTGTGACAGATCATTTTACGCGGTATGCCCAAGCCTTCCCGGCTAAGGATCAAACGGCTGCCACGGTGGCAAAGATTCTTTGTGAGCGTTACTTCGTGCATTATGGACTCCCAGCACGAATACATTCAGACCAAGGGAGGGATTTTGAAAGTAGACTGATCAAAGACCTCTTAAAGATGCTTGGGATCCGTAAGTCAAGAACGTCTCCCTATCATCCGCAAGGAGATCCCCAGCCCGAAAGATTCAACC
>JBBPBX010042802.1:0-28227 GCA_038048925.1 Garcialebias charrua | reverse complement strand
GGGGGAAAATCCATAAATACGTTGATGCAGTATAAGTCGCAGGACATGGTAATTAGGCAAAAACTGAGATTTAGATACCGAAAATATGGTACTTTTTATAACGAATGCAGATGTGGTATTGGCTAATGATTCAGATCTTTTTAACAACTCCTTACCTTGAACGATATGAACGGAGTTGTGGACAGTAAAAATACATTCATAGTTCTATTTGTTTTTCTCCTTGTAATGTCTTTATTTTTTCCTCCTTAACCACAGAGACCAGGTCTTCACTTGACAAAATACTGTTTCGTCCATGTGATGTGATGACATAATAACATATGCCATATTCCCTATGAGATGACAGGGTGACAAGAGAGGAGGTGTGGTACTGCATGAGGAAATCTGGAATGGCAGACAACTATGTTAGACTGGTACATGACATGTATGAGGACAGCAGGACAGCAGTGAGATGTGCTGTAGGAGTGACAGATAGCTTCAAGGTGGAGGTGGGAGTGCATCAAGGATAGTCTCTGAGCCCCTAGTTGTTTGCTCTGGTGATGGACTGACTAACAGATGAGGTCAGGCAGGAATCCCCATGGACTATGATGTTTGCAGATGACATTGTGATCTGTGGTGAGAACAGGAAACAGGTGGAAGAGAACTTAGAGAGGTGGAGGCATGCACTTCAAAGAGGAGGAATGAAAGTCAGCCGTAGTAAGACAAGAGTACATGTGTGTGAATGAGAGGGAGGCCAGTGAAACAGTGAGGCTACAAGGATCAGAGGTCACAAAGGTGCAGGACTTCAAGTACTTGGGGTCCATTGTCCAGGAAATTTGGGAAAGAGGTAAAAAAAAAAAGAGAGTCCAGGCAGGATGGAGTGGATGGGGAAATGTTTCAGGAGTGATTTGTGACAAAAACGTGTCAGCAAAGGTCAAAGGAAAAGTTTACAAGACAGTGGTGAGATCAGCTATGTTGTATGGTCTGGAGACAGAGACATGGACAAAAAGACAAGAGAAAGAACTGGAAATGGCAGAAATGAAGCTGTTTATGTTCTCCTTAGGAGTGACAGTGGGTGTATTGGCAGAAGGATGTTAGAAATGCAGCTGCCAGGAAAAAGACACAGAGGAAGGCCAAAGAGGAGATATATGGATGCAGTTAGAGAGGACATGAAGGTAGTTGGAGTGAGGACAGAGGATGCAGAGGACAGAGTGAGGTGGAGGAGGATGACGTGCTGTGGTGACCCCTGAAGAGGGAACAGCCAAAAGAAGAACAAGAAGAGGTCTGTTGTAAGCAAAATGCTGTGTATTGTGCTAACAGGTGGACTTCTAAGTTTACAAACTCTGAATTCTGACTTTTAAACTCAGAATTACCTGGATACACTCACTGGAAATGATGAAATCAATAAAAAATAAAAAAAGATAAATAGGAGGGAGAAGAGGAAAGTGAAGAATGTTGGACTGAGGGTTGAAACTCTAAATGTGGGGACAATGACAGGCAATGTTTGTCAAGAGGTGACTCAAGAGGAGATATATGGATGAAGACTTACACAAGAGGTGACTATCTGTGAGCAGCAGTATGGTTTCATGTCAAAAAAGACCACCACAGATGCCATCTTTGCTTTGAGGATGTTGATAGAGAAGTACTGTACAGAGAGGGTGTCGAAGGAGGAGGTGTGGTAAACCGGGCATTTCTTTAAAATTTAAAAAGATAAACACCTAAAAAATATATTTGTTTGTTGACATTATAATAAAGATGTGTCTGAGCTGAACTTTTCCTTAATAAATGAGAGTAAAGGTCAAATCTGCTGAATTTATAAAATACCGTAGACGGTAGTTTCGCTGTCTCAAGCGTGCATGAGCAGCGAGTGGAAACCGAGCATTTCTTTAAAATTTAACAAGATAAACACCTAAAAAATATATTTGTTTGCTGACATTATAGTAAAGATGTGTCTGAGCTGACCTTTTCCTTAATAAATGAGTAAAGGTCAAATCTGCTGAATTTATAAAACACCGTACAGTAGTTTCGTTGTCTCTAGCGTGCATGAGCAGTAAGTGGAAACCGAGCATTTCTTTAAAATTTAACAAGATAAACACCTAAAAAATATATTTATTTGCTGACATTATAGTAAAGATGTGTCTGAGCTGACCTTTTCCTTAATAAATGAGTAAAGGTCAAATCTGCTGAATTTATAAAACACCGTACAGTAGTTTCGCTGTCTCAAGCGTGCACAAGCAGCGAGTGGAAACCGAGCATTTCTTTAAAATTTAACAAGATAAACACCTAAAAATACATTTGTTTGCTGGCATTATAGCAAAGATGTGTCTGAGCTGAACTTTTCTTTAATAAATGGACATAATGTTCAAATCAGCTGGATTTAAATAGTTAAATAGGACTTTTTTTTTTGCTCTAAAATATCCGTACACAGGTACACGGGTAGTCAGCAAAAGCCTAGAGGGCCCTTTAGCACCACTAGCAGCCGAAAGTGGTACTGCTCAATTTTTTTCAGTTATAATGAATGCAAACAGTCTTATCTCAGCCAAAAATTGGTCTAACAATATGGGGGAAAATCCACAAATACGTTGATCCGCAGTATAAGTCGCAGGACATGGTAATTAGGCAAAAACTGAGATTTAGATACCGAAAATATGGTACTTTTTATAACGAATGCAGATGTGGTATTGGCTAATGATTCAGATCTTTTTAACAACTCCTTACCTTGAACGATATGAACGGAGTTGTGGACAGTAAAAATACATTCATAGTTCTATTTGTTTTTCTCCTTGTAATGTCTTTATTTTTTCCTCCTTAACCACAGAGACCAGGTCTTCACTTGACAAAATACTGTTTCGTCCATGTGATGTGATGACATAATAACATATGCCATATTCCCTATGAGATGACAGGGTGACAAGAGAGGAGGTGTGGTACTGCATGAGGAAATCTGGAATGGCAGACAACTATGTTAGACTGGTACATGACATGTATGAGGACAGCAGGACAGCAGTGAGATGTGCTGTAGGAGTGACAGATAGCTTCAAGGTGGAGGTGGGAGTGCATCAAGGATAGTCTCTGAGCCCCTTGTTGTTTGCTCTGGTGATGGACCGACTAACAGATGAGGTCAGGCAGGAATCCCCATGGACTATGATGTTTGCAGATGACATTGTGATCTGTGGTGAGAACAGGAAACAGGTGGAAGAGAACTTAGAGAGGTGGAGGCATGCACTTCAAAGAGGAGGAATGAAAATCAGCCGTAGTAAGACAGAGTACATGTGTGTGAATGAGAGGGAGGCCAGTGGAACAGTGAGGTTACAAGGATCAGAGGTCACAAAGGTGCAGGACTTCAAGTACTTGGGGTCCATTGTCCAGGAAATTTGGGAAAGAGGTAAAAAAAAAAAGAGAGTCCAGGCAGGATGGAGTGGATGGAGAAATGTTTCAGGAGTGATTTGTGACAAAAGCGTGTCAACAAAGGTCAAAGGAAAAGTTTACAAGACAGTGGTGAGATCAGCTATGTTGTATGGTCTGGAGACAGAGACATGGACAAAAAGACAGGAGAAATAACTGGAAGTGGCAGAAATGAAGATGTTGAGGTTCTCATTAGGAGTGACAAGGATGGATAAGATCAGGAATGAGATCATCAGAGGTACAGCACATGTTGAACAACTGGGAGATAAAGTTAGAGAGGACACACTGAGATGGTTTGGACATGCCCAGAGGAGGGACAGTGGGTATATTGGTAGAAGGATGTTAGAAATGCAGCTGCCAGGAAAAAAACACAGAGGAAGGCCAAAGAGGAGATATATGGATGCAGTTAGAGAGGACATGGAGGTAGTTGGAGTGAGGACAGAGGATGCAGAGGACAGAGTGAGGTGGAGGAGGATGACTCGCTGTGGCGACCCTTTACGAGGGAAAAGCCGAAAGATGAAGAATAAGACGTCTGTGTTGTAAGCAAAATGCTGTGTATTGTGCTTACAGGTGGACTTGTAAGTTTACAAACTTTGAATTCTGACTTGTAAACGCAGAATTACCTGACAAGAAAGTTCATTCTCAATAGATTACCTGGATACACTCATGGTTTTTGCCCTCACACCATGATTTTCATGTTTTTCACTATATATGGCCCAAGTTTGCCACTGGACATGATGAAATCAGTTTTAAAAAAAGATAAATCAGATTTTAAAAAAGTAAAACAAGTGCAACATGTTCAATGTCCATGTGGAGATTATTTAGCATTTTAGAAAAAAGTGCAACAAACCATGCTGAGAGCAGTGTGCCATGGTCTGTGGACAGTCAACATACGACGTGTACATGAGTCCAAACAGCACACAAACTGTCTGAGGAAAGTCTTTGGTGTTATCTGTTACTGTATTTACCTCCACAGCAGCAGCAGATGTGGGCTGGAGCTCCATGGTGTCTTGTCCTCCTCGGGGGAACAATCAGCACTCCAACCATTAGGGCGGCCATGGCTCCTTCTTTTCTCGCATCCTACAACAAAACACAGTGTCAAAGCATCACAATAAGTTGATTGTAAAATTCATTCAAACTAACTACAGTACAGTACTGTACCTGGGTGGTTCGTCATTACTCCTTTACCCATTTCAATTAATCATATATGTATAGAAAGTACACAATAAACCATAAAACTTTAAAAGTAACTAAATGCAAAGAGTTTTAAAGGTACTGTATATTTAATCATTCAACTATGTTCGTTTTTGCTAACAAAATGATAAAATAATGAAAATTCCTTCCTAACTGACTCTAATATTAAAAACTGCTTTTCTCTTTGAAATTTCCAACTGTACAACCAAATGCAACATTTGTGACGTAGGAATTAGAAGCTTCAGCCTGCCTCTGCCATTAACGCATAACGCATTCTCTGTCAGATCGCCTTTTTTTTTTCAACTTAAAAAATGCCGGTTATGATGCATATGGGTGTTCTAATATCATCAGTGAACAAGTGAGCCTTTTCACTTTCCCAAAAGATGTAAGACCTTTGTCAAAAATTGAATAAATAAAGCTGCCTCCCCTCGGACTGAGCTCCCTGCTTCCTGAACAGGTAAGAGTCAAATACATATGGGTGTAGACCTAAATTAGAACCTGCTGTTTCTGCTCATCTAACTTCATGCTTCCAAAACTGAAGACAAATAGCTCAAATCTTAAAGGTCCACCGACATGATTTTTTTACTATTCATAAAATTGCTCAAAATATATATATATTTTATCATTTAAATATGTTCCTTTATGCAAACAAAATGATAAATCACTTAAATTTTGCTTTAAAAGTGATTTTGAACTTCAAGCCGTGTTTAATCATGGGAAATCTGATTACACCTGAACGCACCATCTGTGATGTCACACCGGGCAGAGCTCTGGGCTTGTCACAGTGCGCAGATATGAGCAGCTCGACGTGAAGGTAAGTCTGATACAGCATCAGACCTAAATTAGATCCTGTTGTTTCTTGTTCCATCACCCAAACTATTTTCTGCTTCCCAAAATGAAGACAAATAGCTCAAATCTTCACATAGATTGATAAATTCATCAGGTTTTAAAATGTCCGCTATTAAAGAGACCAGAGCCCTCTGCCTCATACTGTACTCTGGACACTACGTCACAGATGGTGCGTTCGTGTGTAATTGGATTTCCCATGATTAAACATGGCTTAAAGTTCAAAATCACCTTTAAAGCAAAATTAAAGTGATTTAGCATTTTGTTTGCAAAAATGAACATATTTAAATGATAAAAGATATATATTTTGAGCAATTTTATGAAAATTTAAAAAATCATGTCAGTGGGGCTTTAACTTAGATTGATAATTTTGTTGTTTTATTTATTGTTTGCATGAATATTTATATGGGGCGTTCTAAAGACATTCTCCTTCCCACGTCACAAATGTTGCATTTGGTTGTAGTCTGAAATTTCAGAGAGAAAAGCGGTTTTTAATTTTAGAGTCAGTTTGGAAGGAATTTTCTTTATTTTATCATTTTGTTAGCAAAAACGAACAAAGTTGAATGATTAAATATATATATATCTCCTGTATTTCATGGATGAGATTAAGATATGAACCTCTGAATATTTCTGCTGAACTAATGTTCAGACTGTATCAAATTAAAGGTCCACTGACATCATCTTACAAATTTGCAAGAAATGATAGAAGATATATCTCCTCGCGACAAGTCCTTCACGACCAGTCAAGTCTGCTCTACAGAGACAGGAATAAAAAGCTCCTTGCCTGGCGGAGTGCAGTGAGGACTCGGTATACCGGTAAGCTCCTCCCACACACCCCGCCGCCACACCGCCGCAGTTTCGCTTTCTGGTCTGGACACCACTGTGGGTCCAGTGCGTCCACTTGCGTGCGTGACGAGCTTTTTGGAAGTTGAAACGCTGATTAGGTGTGGACGTACCATTAGCCTTAGTGTTAACTGATCATAACAAACAAAGACTAAACTTATGTAATCAGAAGTTGCAACATACACTGCCTGGCCCCAAAAAAGTTGCCACCAACAAAAAAGGTCACACACTAATATTTTGTTGGACCGCCTTTAGCTTTGATTACAACATACATTCACTGTGGCATTGTTTTGGTAAACTTCTGCAACATCACAAGATCTATTTCCTTCCAGTGTTGCATTCATTTTTCACCAAGATCTTGCATTAATGACTAGGCACTAGGCATGATGGGTGCATCACTTCACCTGCCTCTCTTCTCACCCTGATGCACACATCACTCAGGGTCAATCTGGACTCATCAGACCATTGTTCCAGAGTCCAATCTTTATGCTCCCTAGCAAATTGAAGCTTTTTTTTTTTTCATTTAGCTTCAATGATTAGTGGTTTTCTACACAGCTGCTCAGTCCCAATCCCTTGAGTTCCCTGCACATTGCACACATAGAAATGCTCTTACTGTCACTATTAAACATAGCGCTGAGTGCTACTGTTGTTTTTCTTCAATTTCATTTCACCAAACATTTAAGTGATCGCCAATCATGATCATTCAGAATTTTTTTCTGGTCTCATTTCTTCCTTGAAGACGATGGGTCCCCACTGTCCTTCAAGTTTTAATAATGTGTTGGACAGAAAAAGAAATTAAAACGAAAGGAAGCAGAAGAAGAAAAACTCTTATCTGCCCCTTTTTAAACAAAATCAATTCAAACAATCAATTTTAAACAATAATTATCCATGAACCAATTTTTTAACTTATTACAATTCAAAAATATATGGTACTTACCGGTATAATTTTCACCATTTATATATACACAGTATTTTCACAAGTTCACTCTTAATCATTTTTCATAAATATAAACACAGACAGCCTTTTTGACATTATCCAAACCATTCCACGGACCTATGCCCTGTATTAAAGTACCGGTAGACCTACTCCTAAAACTTGTTCTATAACGTGGTTTAACAAAAATGTCAGATCCCTTAAGGTTATAACTACTTTTCCTCTTTACAAAATGTTTTTGAATATTTGGAGGTAGTGTTTGATTCTGTGCTTTATACATTAATGAAAGATTATATTCCACCAGATCATAGAACTTCAATAGTTTCATTTTAGAAAACAAGATAGATGGATGACAGTAATGCACTCTTATGATTCTTTTAACTATTTTCTGCAAGATAATAGGTTTTGTTATAGTTCTGCATGCTGTTTCCCAAACATCAACACAGTAGTTCAAATCTGGTATAATTATTGCATTATACAGCAAATACAAGGCTTTATCATGCAATAAGTCTTTCACTCTGTATAATACAGCCGTAGATTTAGATATTTTTGTTTTAACAGAATTAATGTGCTGCTTCCAAGACAATTTATCATCAATAATTATTCCCAAAAACTTTGTTTCATTTCTATATCTCCATGAAATACATTTCATTCTTAACTGGAAAACATAATGAAGTGTGTGGGGAAATGCTTCTTGGTATTGCTGCCACCTGTGTTTGATTGGCACGATTGGGAATATTTTTAGACTTTTTGTTCCCTTTGACCCTGTCATCACTTCCTTGTGACCAACTCCTATCTCTTGCCTTTCTTAGCTGACCCTTAATTTTAGCTGACTGCACCTTAACCCAATCCATTTCTTCTCCACTACCTCCTTCTGAGGTGGAGGAATATGCTTTCGGCTCCTTCAATTCCTCTCCACCACTTCCTCCTGAGGAAGAAGCCATGGAGCTGCAGTCAATACTCAGTTCAAGCAAACCGCCAAATGTCCAGCTCCTACTTGAACAGGTTTGTAATCCACTCCAAAAGCTTCCATGAAGAAACAATCCTCGTCAGTTGTCTCCAACCTCACATCACAAGCAGCATCTCCAATCACCCTCTGTACCACTGTCTGCAGCCTGCTCTCCATGATGACTGCTGATTACCAACACCTAGCGGTCATTAAACTGATGAGCTCTGCCTCCTATTTAAGGCTGCAGTCCAGTGCTGCTCTTCACTGGAGCATATCACCTTCTATGGTATTGTGTGCATATAGTTTGTATGTACTTTGGATTTCCCATGATTAAACATGGCTTAAAGTTCAAAATCACTTTTAAAGCAAAATTAAATTTACTTTGACTCTAGTCGTTTACCTTGTGATCATCTTGTTTCCAGTCTCCTTGACTCCTCGGCTCTGACCCTCCTCTGGTTCCTGTTGGATCCTCCTGGACCTGCCTGGTTTCACCCCAGGATTCTCCTCACTTGTCTCCTCATTTAGAATGTTAGTCGTGTTTCAGTGCTTACCTGTCCTTCATAACTACAAACATTTGAAGACAGAAAACTGTTTAACAAATTTAGCCAAATTTCATAACCACAGCTGTAAATTTCCCCTGCTCTGTACCAATGCAAACGCTTTAAAAACTAAAACAGTAACACATTTCTATTGTAACCTGTCTAAACATTTTTTTTACTGTAAGTGCATTTTTATATTTTACCTCATATTATTTTGCCTCATAAGTTTGCTGAATAATTTTGTTGTGCTGTCATTTTGTATAAAGACTGTTATAAAAAACGCTGTTTTTATTTAAATTGTTCATTTTGAAAGCTGATTGGCTCACAGAACTAATCTGACTCTCTGTCATTGGCTGACGCCACTTTAATGAGCTGAAACTCCGCCAGCACCTCCTCCTTTTCCCATTTGCATCGGTCGAGGTAAGAGCTTCTCTCCTCTCTTCATAAAATATATGTATATATGTAGGTAATGAACAGTTACCAAGCACTTTATCCTAACTTTAAAACGTTTTAAAAGAACAAAATGTATATTAAAAAAATAAATGTCTTAGTTTGAGCTCCAGTCAGCCCGAGGCATTATGTTGAGCTAGCAGCTTTCTGAAGCAGTTTACAAAAAGGACTGTTTGTTAACTTCATAAATTTAGAGCCAGATTTTTTTTACTTTTTATAACTTACCGAAAGCCGTTTCTCCGCGGTGCATCCATCGAAACCACCTGCCAGCGTTAGCTGTTAGCTGTTAGCTCCACGCTGCTTCTCCGTGTGTCGCAGTAGCATGCACCTGTTAGCTAGCTCATCCAAATCGCTCGCCGAGCTACGGGTGGTCTCTCTGCGGGCTGTCAGTGAACACAATACCTGGCTGTAGATCATATAAAATACAAATATCCAGTGTGTGCTGCAGTATATTTCACGTGGTTTCAGCTGCACGCTCTCCTTTGATCTTAGCAGCACCTGCCGTAGTCTGCCCCTCTTCTCTGCTGTTTAGGGACCGTCAACAAATTTTCGGCCGCATTCACTCTTCAGAAACAAAAAACAATATATTTTACAGGATTACTGTATTTTCAGCAGCACCATGCACATAAAGTTTCTCAGTATTCTGCATGTTAATAAATCGTGAATTTTCTCACCATTTAAAACTCAGAAGAACAAGGTTGCACTTGTGTTTCTGTAACGTTCTTTTAAAGCATCCAAGTTCATTCAAGGATTCAAAAATTCAACATTATTTGTCACAAAATTGTGTACACAGGGTTGTTAGTTGACGACCACGAGGAGGGAAGCGTGTCAAGAGACAGAGGGAGAAGAGGAAAGTGAAGAATGTAGGACTGAGGGTTGCAACTCTAAATGTGGGGACAATGACAGGCAAAGGTAGAGAGCTGGCTGACATGATGCAGAGAAGGAAGGTAGATGTTTTATGTGTCCAAGAGACCAAGTGGAAAGGCAGCAAGGCCTGCAGCATTGGAGCAGGGTTCAAACTGTTTTACCATGGTGTGGATAGAAAGAGAAAAGGAGCGCTGTGCTAAGCAGCCTGCAGTTCTCTTAGGGACCGTCAACAAATTTTCGGCCGCATTCACTCTTCAGAAACAAAAAATATATTTTACAGGATTAGTGTATTTTCAGTGTTTGTCAAAGTAGCACCATGTATCATAAATAAAGTTTCTTAGTATTCTGCATGTTAATAAATCGTGAATTTTTTCACAATTTAAAAACTAGAAGAACAATTACCCTGATGCATGCTCAATAATCCAGGTAGAAAAATCTAAAAAAGCTAAGTCTGGTCCTCTGGACATTCAAAAAATAAAACAAAACAAAGCAAAAAAAGAAGAACAAGGTTGCACTTGTGTTTCTGTAACGTTCTTTTAAAGCATCCAAGTTCATTCAAGGATTCAAAGATTCAAGATTCTTTGTCACAAAATTGTGTACACAGGGTCCCAATTACATCCAACAAAAGTATTAAGAAAATCAGTCAATCAACTTTATTTCTGTAGCACATTTTAAAAACCATAGGGTTAACCAGTGCTGTACAATAACACAAACGACAAGTTAATTAAAACGATAAAAAAAAACATACAGTACAAAGCATACAAAACTAAAAAGTACAAATACCAATCTTACTGCACGTGTGTTAAAATTCATTCAACCTTTATTTCGTCAGATTAATGTCATTGAGCCTCGAGGACTCATTTACAAGAGCAACCTGCCAAACTAAAGCATGATGACGACAGCAACAGTACAAATTTCCTTAAACAATCAACAATAGATAAACATAAAAGAGAAATACAGATTTTTTTAAACAAATTAAAACAAAATATTAAAGTAACAGAACATAAAGTAGATGTAGAAAATCGGTAACAGTAATCAGGAACATATCTGCATTGGTTTTTGCCAGGATTCCAACAGATTCTTAAAACCATTTACAGAGGTCAAGGCCGAGAGCTTTAAGTCTTTTTGTAAGATATTCCAGGAAGCAGGAGCAGAGTAGGAGAAGGCCCTTTTTGACAAGTTTAGTCCTCACTGACGGAACACTGCAGGTAATCATGTCCTGAGAGCGCATGCTGTAGCTGCACTCACGCAGAGACATATAGGAGGAGATGTATGAAGGCAGCAGACCAAGAAGTGATTTAAAGATGAAAATGTACCAGTGGAAGAGTCTGTGTGAGGTTAATGATGTCCAGTTAACCAGTGAATACTGGGTGCAGTGGTGGGTGCGATAATCACAGCCGGCTATGAATCTTAGAGCACCAAATGCCATAAAAGATAAGATCATGTGTTAAAAGCCACAGAATAAAAGTGTGTTTTAAAAGAGATTTAAAAACAGGAAGAGAGGAGGCCTGTCTGACACTCAAATCTGTAACAAGCTCTAATATATGAACTAAGAAAAACCTTCACTATAAGCACACACTTTCAGAGGGCTTCATCAGTCTGAGGAGTCCCAAATACAGTAAACTGTTTTCTCCACTAAAAAAGTTAAGTCTGGTCCTCTGGACTTTCAAAAAAAAAAAAAAATTGTAGAAATGTTTCAAAAAGGATGATCCACTATGAGAAGGTTCTAAGACTGAACTGAATACAGCATCAGACTGAAGAAGTATATGGGATGAAAGACAATATCATTTCTACAATTTTTTTTTGTATGTTTTGTTTTTGAATGTCCAGAGGAACATACTTAACTTTTTTTGATTTTTCTAACTGGATTACTGAGCATGCATCAGGATGTTTTCCCCACTAAACAGTACACTCCTTTAGTGGACCAACCACTTTGCTAGTTTTGCTGGTGCTTAATAAAGCCCTCCAAATAGAGGGTGAAACATCTTTCCACAAAACAGAACTTGTCCAGATGACCTGACTGACCATTATTGTATTTTGCATCTGGATGATTGAGCATGAACTTTGATGCTTTAAAAGAAAGTTACAGTACTTTTTGAAACACATGTGCCACCTTTTCTTTTGGATTTTAAATGGTGAGCAAATTCATGATTTATTAACATGCAGAATACTAAAAAAACTTTATTTCTGATACATGGTGCTGCTTTCACAAATACTCTGAAAATACAGTAATTTGTTGACGGTCCCTAAGTGAACCACAGCTCCTCAGAGGGACAGACTCAGAGCAGGTGCTGCAACTGCTCAAAGGAGGATGTGACGGATGAATCCATGGATAATGAATGTGAAATATACAACGTAAAACTAATGTTTCCATTGTAGCACACACTGGATATTATTATATTTAAGGTTGATTTGAAATTAAATTAAATTCAGTTTATTTATTTAGCGCCAAGTCACAAACTCCTGCATGAACATCAAATACGTTATCACGTGGCCACGTAATAATTATCTCGTTCCCAAGTGATGATTATTGCGTGGGAACGCCAAATTATCACATGGCCACATGATTATCACATCATTTAGGTGATGGATGGATGGATGGGAGTTGCTGCTGATTTGTTGCATTTTGATGTTAACAGCTGTTGCTCTTTGAGAAGTGTTCATGGTTCATGGTTGACATCATTTTGCTGATGGATGGATGGATGGTTGGTTGGATGGATGGATGTGAGTTGCTACTGATTTGCTGCTGATTGATGTTAACAGCTGCTGCTCTTTGAGAATTGTTCATGGTTCATGGTTGACATCATTTCATGATGGATGGATGGTTGGATGGATGGATGGGAGTTGCTGCTGATTTGCTACATTTTGATGTTAACAGCTGTTGCTCTTTGAGAAGTGTTCATGGTTCATGGTTGATATCATTTTGCTGATGGATGGATGGATGGTTGGATGGATGGATGGGAGTTGTTACTGATTTGCTGTTGTTTGATGTAAACAGCTGTTGCTCTTTGAGAAGTGTTCATGGTTGACATCATTTTGCTGATGGATGGATGGATGGATGTGAGTTGCTGCTGTTTGATGTTAACAGCTGTGGCTCTTTGAGAAGCGTTCATGGTTGACATCATTTTGCTGATGATTGATGTTAACAGCTGCTGCTCTTTGAGAATTGTTCATGGTTCATGGTTGACATCATTTCATGATGGATGGATGGATGGATGGATGAGAGTTGCTACTGGTTGACATAATTTGCAGATTATGGCTGAGAACTGTTTAGGAAGAGATTTGTATTTTGTATGCTTTCTCTGTGCTGAAAAATACATTCCTGTACCTTTTAAAAGTTTCTGAACTGGACTGTACAGTAAGGCAATTTGTTTTCATACATGTCAGCAGATTTTTTAAATTACAGTACAGATGTGCTGTGCTGAATAGCACTGTCTAACATTGCTGTACAGTACCTGTACATGCTGTTCAGGTTTTGTGTGTTTATGGATTAATGTGTGGTGTAATATGTTAGCTAAGTGTTTGTAAATAAAGTTCTGTGCATGTTTATGGCCCAGGATGTCCGCTTGTTCAGGCTCATGCCGTTAAATGTGTGTGCGGCGCTCAGTTAGCGGTATAGCCGCGACCTACGTCAGAAAGGGACAGACAGGAACAGACACAAACAGACAGAGAGAGAGGGACAGACAGGGACAGACACAGAAAGACAGGGACAGAGACAGACAGACAAGAGACAATTAGGACTGTCTACTGTTTATTTAGGACTGTTTGTTGGATTTGATGTGGTTTTGAGAAAGATGGTCCATTTTAAAAGTTTGCTGATTTGTTCAGGCTTTACATGTGCACCTGCTAGCTAGCTGTTTTTTACGTGAATAATGAGGAATTTTAAAGTTGTTACACACAATCTAAGCTAGACAAAAAAGTGTTGCACTGTTTTTTTTAAAGTATTGTGATGTTTTGTTTGTAATTTTTATGGTATATAATGCTGCGGTTTTAGAATAAATTCTGCCTGTGTAACGCACGCGTGTGTTAGGACACGTGCAGCAGTGTTAGAGCAGAGAGTCCAGGCAGGATGGAGTGGATGGAGAAAAGTTTCAGGAGTGATTTGTGACAAAAAGGTGTCAGCAAAGGTCAAAGGAAAAGTTTACAACACGGTGGTGAGACCAGCTATGTTGTATGGGCTGGAGACAGAGACATGGACAAAAAGACAGGAGACAGAAGTCCAAGTGATTGTTCTTGCTGAAAAAAGTCAAAATAACATCAATTTTAGACAGACTTGAGTTTTGACAGAGATCAAACAAAATGGTCTCAGGTAAAGACAGACAGACAGAAAGGGACAAACCAGGACAGACACACAGAGAGGGACAAACCAGGACAGACAGACAGACAGACAGACAGACAGACAGACAGACAGACAGACAGACAGACAGACAGACAGACAGACAGACAGAGAGACAGAGAGAGAGAGAGAGAGATAGACAGAGGGACAGAGACAGACAGACAGACAGACAGACAGAAGAGAGAGAGAGAGAGAGAGAGAGAGGTAGATGGATGTTATAAATGCAGCTGCCAGGAAAAAGACAAAGAGGAGACATATGGATGCAGTTAGAGAGGACATGAAGGTAGTTGGAGTGAGGACAGAGTGAGGTGGAGGAGGATGACTCGCTGTGGAGACCCCTGAAGAGGGAACAGTCAGAAGAAGAAGATGCATTTCATATACAGTTTGCATAGGTTTGATATTAACAAGTTCTGTCACTTTAAAGGTGAAGTCTGCAGTTTTTGTAGACCATCAGCACTTAGAAAAAATTTCAACAAGCAAATAATTCTGATTCCTCCCCCTCAGAGCCATATATGGCTCTGCCCCCCCGGTCTGTTGAAATTCAAATTCAAGCTCTGTTTTTATTGGCTGGTTACAAACTTTGTTTTTATTGGCTGGAAAATGGCGGGTCACTTTTTCTTTTTAGAAATGCTTATTTACCACCTGGAGAAGCAAGGGGACAATTGCTGGGTTTCAGATGACGTAGCAGTGACGTCACAGAATGCAGATGCGGGGCAAGAAGTAAACGCAGCCGTTTCCTTCTGTTGCTGATTCAGCATCAACATGCCTAAATTCTGTGCCGTTTACGGTTGTTGCAACCGCTCTAATCGAGAGATAGATAAAAGTTATTTTCGTGTTCCGAAAGTAGTATGCTACAAGGGGATTAATTTAAAAAAACTTACAGAAAAAAGACGACAAACGTGGATTACAACCTACGGCTAAAAACAGGAGGTGCAGAAACTGACGAGAGTCTGCAGCGACCACTTTGTTACAGGTAAGGGTCGTATCGTTTAAATCATATTTTCAGATATTTTATTGGACAGTAACTAGAAAGACAGGTAAGATATGTTATGCCCTAGCTTGTGTAGTGGTTCAACACTTGGTTGTTCCCAGAAAAAATCCGATTAGAATGCTAATGTTGTTAGCGGTTAGCTTAGTGCTAGGAAAGGCATTTACGTGTTTTACTTTAAAGTGGTGTCTTATATTTAGGTTGTCCGAGTGCAGCAGGTGATGTACATTCCCAAGACTGGGCCCCCACTGTTAACCTGGGGTACCAAAGAAGTAACGAGTGGCCACAAACAGAAGCATCCCTCCGGCGCAGGGAAAGAGCTAAGGCCTGGAAGCTTCTCTGCACTGAGGAGGCCAACAGTCTGGAAGATGAGCTCTGTGAAGAAAGCTTACCAGCCCCTGAAAACGAACGATTCAAAGGTAAAATAATAATAAATAAAAATACTATTTATTTATTTATAGAATTTCTGAACGTAATTTTTAATAATTAAATATTTGCAGATGCAGAATGCCAGACGGATCTAAGCATGGTTGACCTCACAAAGCTGGAGGATGCAGTGAAAGGCTACACAACTGAGATCTGCGACCTTAAGGAAAAAGTCTCAGTGACTAAATTTACTCCTGAAACCTTCCAGAACAACGATAAAACAAAGTTTTATACGGGACTGCCCAACTTTTTAGTTTTGATGCAAATTTTTCAGCTCTGTGAACCTTATACATCAGCATGTCATCACTGTCAGCACTCTCCAAATTTGAGCAATTTATTATGATACTTATGCATCTCAGATTACATCTGCAGCTTCAAGACCTTGCCTATAGATTTAATGTGTCAAAAGCCACTGTGTCTCGAATTTGTTTTAGAACGATTCATGTTCTCCATGAAAGATTACAATTCTTAATAGTGGCCTGAGCGACAAGTAATTCAATCAACTATATTTATATAAATATTTTAAGTTTAAATGATTATACATGTATTTATCATTTAAAGTAAATCAAAAGTAAATTAAATCACTAATACTGTTACAGACCATATTTGTACATGTTAATTGTTCATGAAGACAAAAAAAAAATTTACCCAATAAGGTTGAATATTTTTAATTTATTCAATGAACTCCATAACCAATCTTTGTGAATATTGGTCAGTTAAAATGACATGAGTTTTGCTATTGAAATAAAAACATTTTTCTGAAGTAGACTCATTTTGCAACATTTGTGACATATGACATTTGTATGTGCTGTTATTTAACATATTAGAACACCTTTGAAATTCACAAGCTAATCTCATATTGATTTAAATATATCATTTGATTTAACATACTTAACTTTTCAATTAAGATTATTGTAAATAAAAAACAGCTGTCATGACATGTAACAACATCACATGACCCTTCTGCAGAGTGCTTGCTACAGGTGTAGCTGAAACATGTTATGGTAGTGACAAATGTTTTTGGGGAAAAAAAGAGCAACTGTTTAAATTTGTATAAACTTTTCAAACTCCTTTCATCAACTACTCCAAATAACATTCTTGATTCTTAGATTGGTTAGTCACGTGTGGATTTCTGTCCCAGGATTTCAGGTAGGATGCAATGTGTAAAATAGTGCTGAATTTTGGGAACTGCTGTTTCCCACAGCTGGTCATCTGGCAGAATTCTTTCCACATAAATATCATTTTCACTCCATACTACAAAATCACAATATTGTACATCCACAATGTGAATCTGATCCTGGAGCTGATGGTAATAAGGATGGTTCCTATCCAGTTGTACAGAATCTCCAACCTTGACGAGACGACGAGACAAAAACCAGGCTGTCCAGCACACATCCTCAGACCGACTTCATGCTGTTTGCTCTGTGGGCACTGAAGGACAAGACAATGAAACTTAGACATAAAAAATAAATACGGTAGTCTCCAAAACATTTCAATATGATACGTTTTTAAAGATTGTGTTTCACTCATTTCACTATCCAACACCAATGTTAGAAAATGAGACTATATTTATGTCTCTGTCAACCAGGTGTGTTCCACAGGTAAGAATGTATTAATCTGGACTAAGTTTTAAAAGGTGATGGAAAGGTCACACATTTTTTAACTGGAAACAAGGCAACATCCCACAAACTGCAAGACCATCCCCAAAACTACGGCTACATGCTGTGAAATATGCAAACAACAAAGATTTGAGTAAAAAATTATAGTTGTAACATTCATACTGTGAGGTGCGCAAAGTCTGCAGTGCAGTACCCTAATGCATGCTCAATAATCCAGGTAGAAAAATCTAAAAAAGCTAAGTCTGCAGTGCAGTAGTCCAAACCTTTTGAGAAATAAATTTTACCTTGATTTCACACACCCTGGCTCCATGACAGTCACATGAAACGACTCCATCTGGTGAGGCTCCCATGTATGGCCACCTTGAGTTTAACCAGCTAGTATCTGAAGTTACAAAGAAGATACGATCACCTTGATGATACTGTATTATCAAAACAAAAAAAATCATAATATTTTCAGTACATTAACTTACCTTTTTAATGGAGTTACTGTAGATCTCTGACCTACAGTGTAGAAATGCATATGACTCAACGTTAACACATACAACTCCAGCACGAATTTGGCTTTACAGAAGCTAAATATATTATTTTTAAGTAGATCCACGCACATAGAAATAACAGGGGGCTAACTAAACTTGTTGTTAGCATTAGCGATAGCGTAGTTAGCATAGGCTAATTACTAAATAAATAATACATCTCACTACTCACCCGGGCAGAAACAAGTCGACAACCATTTAAAGCTTCTTTTGATCCTAAATGGTTAACCCAAAACTCGTCCTCGCCAGTTTATTTAGGGCTTTGGCATACTTGCTGTAATCCATTCTGCTGTGTTTTGAACTGGGGAAAATCACTTCCTGCCCCGCATCTGAATTTCGCGCCACTTCCGGGTCACGTGATTGCAACCCAGCAATATTTTTTTTTAGTTTTCTTCAGGGATTACCTCTCTAACATCAATCTAGTGACAGAGTGAAGAAATATGTTAAAAATATATTGTTGGAAAAGTTACATATAGCAGCTTTAATCAGCTTTCACAGTAAAACACTTGGTACATTTGGCTAAATGTTTTTTCTATTTACATTGAAAAACATCTTACATTTGCTGTTTTTTTTTAACTATACCATTTTGACCCAAGTTGGAAAATGCATCGTTTGCACCAACTGTGAAAAGGATCTTAGCTCTGTTTAAAATCCTCAGAACAATTTTGAACTTTATCCATGTATTTGTTAAAAACAATTGTACAGATTTTTTTTTTTCATAAGCCTCCTTTAATTGAAATTCCATTTTCTTCTCATTACAGCTTTTCACTTGTGCGAGACTGTGCGATTTGGAAATTTTGGAAGTGCTACCTGACGTGAATTCTCATCTGCATCACCATCAATACTCACATCTTGATTCTACATTTCACGACAAATACTTCATCTACATATTCAGACAACTTTTGCACATACTAACATTCACATATTCACTCATACAGACACACAGACACACAACCACACACATATTCACTCACAGTTTTACCAACACTCCACTTAATATTATACATTACTTTTTTTTTTGTTTTTTTAATTTCAGATTAACCAGCTTTTCCCCCCAGTTGTCTTTGTTTGATTTTGATTTGACAGGATGCCACGCAGAGGACGACGCTCGGAGTCGGCCAAGACGAGATGGAAGAAGCTGGACCGTGACCTGGACATCGCCGAGGTATATAAATTATATATCACAGTAATCTGTGGGTGACTGTGCCTGAGTGGTTAGAACAGTTGTCCTTAGATGCAAGAGTTGAGGGTTTGACTCCACCAGCCATCACATGCTGAAGCGTCCGTGGGCAAGACACTCATTGTCTCCGAATGTGTCACATCGGTGTATGAATGTGATAAAGCTCAGATTACTTTCTTCAGAATGATTTTTTTATTGTCTTTGTAGAGATCTAGTAGAGTGTTGTATGAATGCATAGATGAGGTACAGAATGTATTGTAAAGAGCTTTGAGTGTCTTGATAAGATAGAAAGGTGCCAAATAAGTACAGTCCATTTGATCTTATTTTCTTGTTAGCATTACAGTAGTTGTTGGTAGTTTTGGCCTTAAGCATAATTGTAATTAGTTTTACATTATCAGCACAGGACACCCGCAACCACCCGGGGGGCTTCTCCGGTCCAGGATGTATAGCTGTCATTTTTACTTTTCAGTAACTTACAGTTGTACAATTTCATTCATTTGCTTTATTTATTTGTCTGTAGAAACCCCGACTGCTGGAGGGTGTGCTGCCTGACGAGGTATGTTCATGACAAATTCAGGCAAATTTATTTGAAATAACCCAATACAGTGGTGTTTGTAGTTTATCTAAACATCTTTTAAATGTTTTTTTTTACGTCATGTACCATGGTCTGCCAGGAGGAACGCCGTAGTCCATCGACCTCTGCTTTGCCGCGTATGTATATTAAATTTTTTGTTAAATATATGTCAAATTATCCGAGTAATGAAACGTTTATCCTGATGTGTGTCTCTAAAACAGGTTGTGGGACAGGGCAACGCCATCGGGTGTCGGTGTGGAAGCCCTCTTCTGTGACGAAACGTCGTTGCAAGTTGGATCTTTCAGCCGTGGCTCCGGAGAAGAAGGTATTTTTTGGCCTATTGTATAAATCTTGGGTGTTGAATGAAAAATCCTTCAACAAACATTAATGGTTTGTATTATTTTTCAGTTTGCTCTTTTGGTTGGTGATTCCCATTTGCGTGCTATCGCAGATGGGGTTGTCACTATGCCAGAGAGTGAGTTCTCCTTTGGGGTGCTGGCATCCCCCGGGGCCACTGCGGAAGAGTTGTGGCTTGAGGTGCTGAAAACAGTTCTGCATCGGACCCCCGATGTAGTCTGTGTTTTGGCACCCAGCAACAACTTGACCGCCAGCGGTACCTTCGTGAAGGCGGGAGAGGACTTCGGCCGTTTGTTGGATGCTGCTGGAAAGCTCTCTGCTAATGTAAGTTAAATATCCACTGCATTTATTCATAATCAGATGTATCTGAAAACATGGCATATTTGTTTTATTTTGATTGAAATTTACAGGTGGTTGTTGTGGACTTTCCACCACGTCTTTGCGTGGAGGAAGAGCTGCAACAGCAACTGCGGCGAGAGTATCATGGTGTGGCTGCTCGGAGAAGTAAGTGATGTGCACAATCAGTGTTTTTACTAAAACTAAAGTAAATGTTCATTTTATGGTACTAAGTAGAATTGATATGAAAATTTTAAAGTTATTAAACTTTATTTTTTGGGATAGTCATGTGGTTGTGACATTTTGTACTGTGTAGCTATTAGGCCTGAACGATTTTGGAAAATAATCTAATTGCATTTTTTTTTTCTATAAATTGCGATTTAAAATGCAATTATTTATTTTAATACCTTCTCAAGTATTTTTCAACAAAAAGAAGCAATAAATCAATCTGTTTTATAATAAACAATGTCAGATTTATTTAAAGCAGAGATTACAATAAAGCAAAGCAAATGTATGACTTTTCTATTCACCATTTCTATTTTTTATCGTTTCAAAAACACAATAGTAAACAAGTTAAGTGAACTTCCTAACTACTGTCTGAACTTCACATGAAAGTTAATAAATAAATATAAAAAATTAGATATAAAAAAAATTAAACTTACTGCTTTCCAGCCAGTAACATCATAAAAATAATGTGCAAAAAACATAAAGAGAATCTGCTTTAACCAACGCGTTCTGGAAATTCAAACTCAGTGAACACAAAATAATCTCGAATCTGTTCTTATTAAATGTTTTAAAAAGGGAGGCTTATGTCATAACATATGTTATATATTATTTGCAAAAACAAATAAGTGAGTGTCTTGATAAGATAGAAAGGTGCCAAATACATGTATTTCCACATACATGGAAATACATATATGTATCTACATGCCTACATGTATGTAGGCATGTATCTACATACATGGCACCTATCTACATGCCTACATAAACAATGTCAATGATTCCCATTTGTGTGCTATCGCAGATGGGTTTGTCACTATGCCAGAGAGTGAGTTCTCCTTTGGGATGCTGGCATCCCCCGGGGCCACTGCAGAAGACTTGTGGCTTGAGGTGCTGAAAACAGAGAGTGGTTTTTTTATGTTCTGACTAAAATAAATTTGGCATGTAAAAAAAAAAACCTCTTGGAACAATAATGTAAACATTATAGTCAGTCAGTAAGAGTGCCTCTGTTCTTCAGTCATTCCTGCCTCCTTCTTCCAATTGTGGGAGAAGTGCTCCACCAGCTTCTTGCTCTTGACACTGTCATCCCCTTTAGTGCATGTCCTGTAATACAAAATAAAAGAATAAATACACACATTCACATCCTCCACTCTCAGGCCCTGTACACACGTAGCCGTTTATCTGTAAAACCGAACAGTTTATCATGCGGTTTGGCCTTTGATCCACACGCGAACTCCAGTTGATGCAACTATAAACGAATAATAACAAAACTCCGACCAAAGTGGAGATTTGAGAACTCTCCGCGTTCGAGTCTGCGTGTGGACTTCAGAACCAGAGGTTTCTGCTCCACCTCCTCCAGCTGCTGCAGCGCTGACAGTCACATAATGCTCTAAAAAAAGCGCTAAAAAGTCAACATACCTGCTCTGACATGAATCCCAGTCGACATTTTTCTGCATTTTATTAATTTTGTACTTCAACACAGTATTTAATAGTAGTCCAACCTTGCGGTCTGTCCACACAAACTAAAGAAAAAAAAGGAAAAAATAACAGGAAGTTGCGGCTGAGTTGAAGGGTTGTGACTGAACTACACTGCCACCTATGGGTTCAGCATATTCTTTACAACGTTCAGTGGTGAAATAAAACGTGACATGTAGACAAACATTTTAAATATTCAAACATGTATGGACATACATTTTTTTGTGTGCAAATATTCGTTTTTCAAACACCAGGCTACATGTGTACAGGGCCTAACTCACACGTGTGCATAAATTGAGGACCAGAAAAATCTTCTCACTTTGTTAGTTAAAAACAATGTACAGGTTTTAGCTTTTCCCAGTTTGTCAACGTTAAGTGAATGCAAAACGTGATGACTAAATAGCTTCACATTACTGAACATAATTAACATTTTTATTTAAAACGGACAATAAAAAGGATAGTATAATAGTCCTGACATCACGACCAGGTTTGGTAATACACGTAATGAGAAACTGCATCACCTCATCTAAATAGCTACGTTAAATAAATAAAAAAAATAATAATAGCTACGCTAAAGCTAAGCTAAGAGTCATTAAACACCGCTAGTTTTAAACAAAATAAGCTTGCGCGAAACGTGTGTGTTACTGGTTCTGTATTAATTCATATCACTAATGACAAAACTGTTTTTTTAAATCAGATAATGAATGCGCTTTTTCACGCAGAACGTTAGCTTGCTGAGCTAGCTGCTAACAGCGCACCGTCAAAAACAGGCCCGGTCACATGACCAGCTCGCTCTCTGTTTATCTCCCGCTGTCTCTGTGATTCAGCCTCTAAGATCAGATACACGTTTACATGGGCAAAATTACCCGAATTTTTAACTTTTATGATTTCTGTTGAGCCTGAAGCAACTGTGTTGGAGCGCGCGTTGTCTGCCTGCTCGATTTTGCTCCGCTCGGCTCGGGTCACTAACAAGTCACATGACCAGTCAAATCGCAGGCTGTGCAATTAGAGAATAGCGTTTTAACATATCGCGAGATTATCGCAAATGCGATTAATCGTTCAGCCCTAGTAGCTATCCATCCATCCATTATCTTTTACCCACTTCTTTCATTTTGGGTCACGGGGGTCGCCAGTGCCCATGTCAAGCAATCACAATGCGAGGGGTGGGGTACACCCTGGACAGGTTGCAAGTCCATCACAGGGACACATAGAGACAAAAGGGATGAATAAACATTCCCTCTCTCACTCACACCAAGGGAGAATTTAGAGTTATGAATCAGTCTAACATGCATGTTTTTGGTCTGTGGGAGGAAACCGGAGTACCCGGAGAAAACCCACGCATGCACGGAGAGAACATGCAAACTCCACTCAGAAAGGCCCAGAGACCGGTATTTGAACCGGGGTCCTGCTTGCTGAGAGGCAGTAGCTCTTCCAGTTGCGCCATCGTGTTGCCTGTGTAACTATCAATACTGAAATTAGAATAGTACATTTTTTGGCATAACTGGGTACACATTCCAGATGCATTTTCAGCTCAGTGCCAGTTAAAGTTGAATTAGAAACAAATGAGTGAAAACCAGACTCTTATCAGCAGTATCTACTTTATCAATAAATTACTGGTGTCAGCCCGGCTGGCATTAAAAATGACAGGTTGTTCTTTTTATGTCTAGGTGTTCTGTACCTGCCGGTCACTAAACACTTCCCGCTGAGCAACACGGCCTTGTGGGTCAGGGATGGCGTATGTTAAATTATTATTATTTTTATTATAAAAATGTTGTTTAGGCTTGCTGTATGTAATCAAATGTGTTCTGTAACTGTGTTGTAGGTTCACCTGAGTGACAGTGATGGGATGGAGGTCCTTGCTCAGTTGCTGCAGGCTGCGGTCTGCTCGCAACTTGAGTTAAGTGCACCGAAGTATCCAGCTCCTGTGGTGACCAGCCGGCAAGCTTCGACACCCATTCAGTCTCCGGTCCAGAAGGTATAGTTGTCATTTTTACTTGTCAGTAACTTACAGTTGAACAATTTCATTCATTTGCTTTACTTATTTGTCTTTAGAAACCCCGACTGCTGGAGAGTGTGCTGCCTGACGAGGTATGTTCATGACAAATTCAGGCAAATTTATTTGCAATAACCCAATTCAGTTGTGTTTGTAGTTTATCTAAACATGTTTAAAAAAAATTATTTTTTTACACGTCGTGTGCCATGGTCTGCCAGGAGAAGCCCCGTATGCCATTGACCTCTGCTTTGTCACGTATGTAGATTAAATTGAATATGTTAAACTGTCAGAGTAATGAAACGTTTATCCTGATGTGTGTGTCTCTAAAACAGGCCGTGGGACCGGGCGTCGTCATCGACCGTTAGTGTTGCCGGCCTCCACTGTGGCTAGACGTAGTCGCAACTTGTTTTTGCCAGCCGAGGCTCCGGAGAAGAAGGTATTTTTTGGCCTATTGTACAAATCTTTAGCCTGGCCCTCGCCTTCCTGCACAGCTCCGCTCAATTCTCATTTCCCTTCACTGCACAGTCTGGGACTTCTCTCATAGACAACGATTTATCCGGTAGATTTTTGACCGGACCAATCAGAGAACAGAAGGGGCGGAGTTTTTGGCCCCTAACCCACGCCCCCACCTGTCCCAGCGCAGCCAGCGAGCATTCGCATGTTCTCATTCAAAGCGATGCAAAGCGATGCAGGACAGTTTTATATGTGACACAAATGTATTAATTTCCCCTTCTTAATCCCTTATCTGGAGTTTTCTTTTTTTTTTCAAAAGTCAAGTAATCGCTCCCTCCTCCTCCTCCTCCTCATTCTCCTCTCCCTCTGCTGAGTGAAATGAACAAGGAAATGAGTGAGGTTGTCACGAGAGATTTAAACTTGGGTTTTAAGTTGCTACCCGAGTCCCATCAGATTTCCTGGTCTTCTGGTGTGTTGGACCAGCGATCCATGGTTTTATTTTATTTTATTAGGACGTTTTATTAACATATAAACACAGAGCAACTGCAGCGAGAGAAAATTCAGCAGGAGGTGGAGCTGAAGTCAAGCAGACCATGGGGGAGCAGCCATCAGCAGAGGCCACGTCTCCAGCAAGAATCGTTTCTCTATAACAGAAAGTCCAGACCCTAGTACGAAGCGAAGTGAAGGACAAGGGTCTGGTTTTAACCAAGCTAACAAATCTTGGGTGTTGAATGAAAAATCCTTCAACAAACATTAATGTTTTGTATTATTTTTCAGTTTGCTCTTCTGGTTGGTGATTTCCATTTGCTTGCTATCAAAGATGGGTTTGTCACTATGCCAGAGAGTGAGTTCTCCTTTGGGGTGCTTGCATCCCCCGGGCCCTTTGCAGAAGACTTGTGGCATGAGGTGCTGAAAACAGTTCTGCCTCGGACCCCCGATGTAGTCTGTGTTTTGGCACCCAGCAGCAACTTGACCACCAGCGGCACCTTCGTGAAGGCGGGAGAGGACTTTGGCCTTTTGTTGGATGTTGTCAGCAACCTCTCTGCTAATGTAAGTTAAATATTCACTGGATTTATTCATAATCAGATGTATGTGAAAACATGGCATATTTGTTTACGCAGGGCTTAAATACCTCCGGCCAGGGGTCGGATTTCCGGCTTTTGACCAAACTGTAAAAAAAAAAAAACTTTGCCTCAACTTAACTGTGATTGATGGACAGCGATTACATCCAATCACATTGAAGTTCACGTTGTTTTGACCAATCACAAACAGGAAGGCAGGTCTTAGCGTGTGCATGTGGCTTCAGTCAAATCAATGCGGAGGTCGTCACACCGCCCGGGACAAAATATAGTTTTACAAACAAGTGGCGCTCTGCCTCCTCCGTAAAGGCCGAGTTGCGCTTTGGTCCGCTGGCCCTCTGCGCGCGCACTGAGCCGTGCGGCTTTGGCGTTAACAGGAGGCAATTTCTCCTCCTCATGTGTCCGCGCCTCCTCTGACTGTCCTCCCTTTCAGCGAATCAGAGCGCAAGGTACGTGTTTCCAATGAGCGACCGGAAAAAGAGAGAGCAGGTGTTCTGTGTGTGTGTGTGCGCACGTGTGTTTTTGAGGAGTGAGCTAAAGCTCTACCTTGTTCTACAAAATACAACTCTGTTTGGCTGGACTCCGTCTGCAGCGAATCAAAGTGCAACCCTCTCCACACACACACACACACACTGCTGAACACATAAACAATCCCCCTCCCTCCTTTCTGACGGAGGCTCCAAGTTGCTGGTGAAGATTCTCAGAGGCTCCAAGTTATTTCTTTAGGATTGAACAGAGTTCAGTGCAGATAAAGTCAGTGACAGCTTAAATAAGAAGGTTGATTTTCCCTCTGGGGAACATGAATAAGTAAAGTTAAATAATAAAGTCTGTAGTTAAATAAAACAGGTTTTTGAGCTACATGCATTCAGCTGGGAGGTTACTTGTTGCTCTCTAAATTAGTTATTGAATAAAGTTACTTATGTAGGTAAACATAGATGTTTAACCCTTTAAAATACACTAGAATACAGGAAATGGCATCTACTTTATTCCAAATTTTCTGGGGGAGGACCCCCAGACCCCCAACCAGTGTGCCTGCCCCCACCCCTTACAAATGCTTCTGATGCCAATGCTGGTAAGACATTTTCATTAGAGTTTTAACAGTCTGTGTTCACATGAAACTTTGTCCACGGCACAGAACATCTGTGTGTTGATGCTGGAGATGACTCCAGCTCTTACTATGAAAGTTATTTAGAATGCTGGGAGTCCTAAAACCAGCTCTGTGGAAACTTCCTTTTATATTGTGATATTGAATATTCTAAATTTATTGCAGAAGAATTGACTGAAATGTGTCTGTTCAATGTGGCGTTGAGTCTTTTTTTGAGTTGTTTTTGCTGCAGGGCAGTTCTCTGGGGCACATATTTTACATTAAGTTCAGATACATTGAAACCTCATGTAAGTCATTGTTACTTGAAGCTGAATTGTTTAAAAACAGTTTGCACTTTTCACAGAGCATTTGTAATAAACGTTGGCAAAATGTTACGATTTTATTTGATCAACAACACAAAAAAGTTTCAGGCTCAGGATTTTTTTTCACTGTAAGCCCTGGTTTACATAATTTATTTTGATTTAAATTTACAGGTGGTTGTTGTGGACTTTCCACCACGTCTCCGCGTGGAGGAAGAGCTGCAACAGCAACTGCGGCGAGAGTACCATGGTGTGGCTGCTCGGAGAAGTAAGTGATGTGCACAATCAGTGTTTTTACTAAAACTACAGTAAATGTTCATTTTATGGTACTAAGTAGAATTGATATGAAATTTTTCAAGTTATTAAACTTTATTTTTTGGGATATTCATGTGGTTGTGACATTTTGTACTGTGTAGCTATTAGGCCTGAACGATTTTGGAAAATAATCTAATTGTGGTCCATCCATCCATCCATTATCTTTTACCCGCTTCTTCCATTTTGGGTCACGGGGTGGGGGGTCGCTGCTGCCCATGTCCAGCAATCGCAGTGTGAGGGGCGGGGTACACCCTTTACAGGTTGCAAGTCCATCACAGGGGCACATAGAGACAAACGAGACAAATAAACATTCACTCTCTCATTCACACCTAGGAATAATTTTGAGTTACCAATCAGTCTAACATGCATGTTTTTGGTCTGTGGGAGGAAATCAGAGTACCCAGAGAAAACCCACGCATGCACGGAGAGAACATACAAACTCCACTCAGAAAGGCCACTGGACCAGGATTTGAACCGGGGTCCTGCTTGCTGAGAGGCAGCAGCTCTACCAGTTGCGCCATTGTGCTGCCTGTGTAACTATCAATACTGAAATTAGAACAGTACGGGTACACATTCCTGATGAGTTTTCAGCTCAGTGCCAGTTAAGGTTGAATTTGAACCAAATGACTGAAAACCAGAGTCATTTGCCAGGAGTATCTACTGTATCAATAAATTACTGGTGTCAGCCTGGCTGGCATTAAGAGTGACAGTTAGTTCTTTTTCTGTCTAGGTGTTCAGTACCTGCCGGTCACTCAATACTTCCCACTGAGCAACACAGACTTGTGGCGCAGGGATGGCGTATGTTAATTTTTTTCTTTTTTTCATTATAAAAATGTTGTTTAGGCTTGTTGTATGTAATAAAATGTGTTCTGTAACTGTGTTGTAGGTTCACCTGAGCGAGCGTCCTGGGATGGAGGTCCTTGCTCAGTTGCTGCA